>JADRCH010000087.1:2223744-2318068 GCA_019843965.1 Rhynchomys soricoides | reverse complement strand
CACACGTCTAAATATATAAAAGAGCCATATATTTGCATACCCAGATGCAAATAGAAAGGAGTGGACTTGGTTCTTTTTCTCTATTTATAGTGGAGGGCCTATCAAGATGTAGAACTTAAAGAACAATGTAGGAATAATCCTTGTGGAGATGTCATTCATGAAAGTGACACAGAGGCTCAAGGGCACAGCAGAAGTGGGCCGTCAGAGTTCTCCAAAAGGGAAAATGTTAGTGGCGATTTAGTCACGGTCAGGAGTGAAGGCTTTTTTCTGCTAAGTTGTTACAACTCAAGTATGCTTACTCTTCTTGTTTCTTACTCAGGTACTCTGTAATCTTCTAATAGTCAGCAAATATCCAACAAATGTTTGTGTCTCAGGCTTTGGGTTAGAGAGTGTCACCAGTGAAGTGTCTGTCCTCACATGACAGAAGTTCTAACAAGGGGAACAAACAAGTAACCAGTAAAATAACTAGTAAGGTTATTTTAGCTGGACACAGCAGCATATACTTGTAATCTCAGCATTTGAAGAGGTAAGGTAGAAGGACTGCTGAAATACAGAGCCGCAATAGATTTCAAATGACAATAAAATTTAGAAAGAAAACACAACATGATTGATGCATCTGTTTGTGTTTTACTCAAAACATTTTTCTTGATATGTATATGTTATCAACATTAATTTTTTTCACTTATTTACTCTGGTTTCTTTTTAATTGGCACAGGACTTCATTGTGTAGCCAAGCCTTGCCCAGAACTCACTATTTAATTAGAACTAGCCTTAAATTTGTGGCAATCCTACTTACTGACTTCTGATGTGCTGCAATGACTCTTGAAAACCATCACACTGGTTTGTTCCTGTTTTCAAGGAGACAGAGGAACAAGATATGTATAAGATTTATATCACTTGATGAACCTAGCAAAGGTTTTGACATTTGAATAAGCAGTATCTACTAACTGTATTTTGAAGTTCAGCTTTTTATACAAACTGTTCCCCCAGGCTGGTGGACACCCTGGAAGTTACAGAACTGCTTTTATGAGCAGTTTAGTTTGAGTGGATGGAGGATTAACAAGAGAACTTATTCCTAGAAGTGGAGTGAGCGGCAGGAAGACCCACTATCCAGCAGTAGATCATTCCTTCTGGTGCTCCCCCAAGCCACGTCCTCATTATCTAATCATTTCCAGTTTAAAATACCTGCATGCACCTCTGTGATGCTCCACTAGCCAGTTCTCAGGGGGGTTACTAGCCAGATGGAACATCTGGATTTTACAGCAAATCCTAAAGGTCACCAGATTCAGAGGGATGGAAATGGATGGATAGATGGAGACCAGATAACATGAAGCCAGCAAGACAAACTGCTCCTGCTGGCCCGGCTGCTTCCGAGAGCTCGAGCGCATCAGACCACATGGAAATCTGTTAAAAGATGAATTGTTACACGACTCTGGAAAAAGTCAATGTTTCCATTTCTTTCTCTCCCATTTGGCATTTTGGAGCCTGCTGTTAGGATTCACACTGAGTTTTGGCTTGGTTTCTAGGGACTTTTCTCCCTCCTCCGGTACCGCTGAGCTTAAAGAAAAATAGCACAGAGAAACTCTAAGAAGAAAGGAAATCATGCTCCAGATGGCCTTAAAGAACTCCAAACTGACCAGAGCCCAGGGAAAGACCTTCCATTTATAAAATGTGGATCATCCTGAAAGCTGTGACTGACAATTGCCCCCAAATGCATAAGCACACACCCGAACGTGTAATTGAGAGTATCTGAAGGTTTACATGAAGTCATGTTACATCTGTCCTAGCTTAAAGGCATCATGGAATCTGACCTATGACCTTCCAGTTCTGACACTGCTCAAAGAAGTGAGACATGCTTGAGTTAGGTTGCCTAGTGGTAGGAAGCTCCCGACAAATGTGCTTGGAAAGAGTGGGATTTCCCTCTCTGTACTGAATATATGGTTTCTGGAAGGACTTAGTGAATCTCAATTATCAGCTTGATACACCTGGGAGGAAGGAAGCTAAACTGAGGAATAGCAGCCATCAGACTGACCTGTTGGCAGGCTTGTGGGTCATTTTCCTGATTGGTAATTGATAGAGGAATGTGTAGCCCACTATAGATAATACCATTCCTGGGCAGGTGAGCTTGGGCTTTCTAAGCTAGTTAGTTCAGTGTGAGCCTGGAAGCAAGTCAGTGTTCCTCCATCCTTTCATGGTCTCTGCTTTAGCTCCTACCATGGCTTCCCTTGATAATTAACTGTAACCTATAAATTAAAAGAAACAAAAATCAAATCAAAACAAAATAAAACAAAAACCTCTTGGCCCTTAAGTTGCTTGTGGCTGGTGTGTTATCATAGCAACATAGACACAAACTAGAACCCAGGTAAAATCTTGGACTCTGGGAGAATTAGCCCAGGATAGCCCTGAAGAGAGTGAGGAGCCCAGAAAGCTGCATTTGTAGTGTAAAAATAAGGAGTGAATAGTATTTCTTAGAATACTTTGGGGCATACACAGAATGAGTAAATGAATACCATGAAATGGGTAGGGACTGTGGCTCAAATCCTGCCTCCATCTCCCATCTACCTGTCTTTTTTACTTCATTCTCTTTGAGAGCACACATTTTCTCCTCCAGGTAGAGAATGTGGCCATGGGCAGCTAAACAAGAGACCCATCATGAAGAGAAAGAATATAACCTCTCCTGTTGATTCCAGTTAGAATTTACTTCATGTGGTCTCATGAGTTCATCCTGGGTTCCAGATTTTTCCTTGACTGATGATTTAGTGTATCTGATTCTGATGAATGCTCAGCCTGGATTCCTCAGGCACAAGAGGTTAAGGTATACTGAAATAAAAACCACTATAAAGAGAATCTGTGGGGAAGGACAACAGAGCACACATGCAGCACTGGTGCCGCTGGAAGCATGTCTCATGGGTAGAGCTGGTCTGTGTGCTCACAACTGCATCTTCAACAGCAAGCCAGTCCAAGACAGGATGTGTGTTTTCAAGCTAGATAAAGATTTCTCGTTGCATGTAAAGTAGGGCACGAATGGTGTTTCTGTGCTGTGTAGTATGGCAAACTACCCCAACAGATCTGTCCTGTGGGTCCCCCTATGAGTAGGATATGGATCACCCCTCAGTTGCTGGAGCATAGCAGACTGACTCCCTCTTCAGGCTAATGCCTCTCATTCATTCTGCCTACCAACATTTCTCCCTTGCTCTCTGCAAGGCTAATATATTTGCATCCTTCAGGGCTCTGTCCCTAGAGAGTCTTCTCTGAACATCCTATGTTTGCAAGCCTCTTTCTATAAGTTCTTATCAGAATACTTCAGATTTATGCTACCTTGCCAATTCATGATTGATATATTTGTCTACTTGCTTAGTTGTTTCTTCTGGTCTTTCTGATCTCAGGTACCGTGTTGTCATTATTCTAATGTCTGTGAATGTGCCCTACTCACGGAAGGGACTCTGGGTATTCAGGAAAGGAATGGCTACAGAGATGGATAGCATACATTGTCCGTATGGGTACAGCAGCAAGTGAGGAACATAAAGAAAAGATAAAAACCTAAAAAGGTAGGGGTGAGTTTTGAAGGATATTCAAAAGCTAAAGAACGCAAATAGGGCTTCTCCAATCCCAACACCAGAGGGCACTGTGTTCATAGTATACAATGGCCCCCAGCGTATTAGTATTATCTAGCCTGAGTCTCCCACAGTACATGGCAACTCAGGAGCAAGTGATCCATTCTAGAAAACCACAGAGCTCTAGGTCACCTTGAAATTGAGAGCAGTGCTTCTTAAGCAATCTGTGATAAAGGAAAAATGTTCATAAAATTATTTATGATCCATTACTCACCAAAACTCAACTAACCCATAATCTTAAAATGTATTACTAGGAAAAAATGAAAAAGAAAATGAGA
This sequence comes from Rhynchomys soricoides, assembly GCA_019843965.1. NCBI lineage: Eukaryota > Metazoa > Chordata > Mammalia > Rodentia > Muridae > Rhynchomys > Rhynchomys soricoides. The sequence goes on along the minus strand of JADRCH010000087.1, from coordinate 2,314,176 downwards.
GTGGAGGGAAGCCAGATTGGTGAGCTTGTAAAAAAAACAGGACAAGTAGTGCCTTTCCTTATAATTTTGCAGTTTGTTCAGCATGAGTTTTAAGGTATTATTTTCTTGATTCCTAAGGTGGTGGGTCAGGATGGTCCATGGTAAACCGTTGACTTAGGACCCCGCTGACTTAGACACAATCACAAGCTTGGGTGTAAGATTTATCATTACATAGTGAGAAGGGTAGACTGAACAATGAATTTCTCAAACCTAGCAAATAAACAGCTGAAGCCTCAACACAGACCTAAGCTCAAATCCATCCCATGTCTACTGCAGTACATCGTATCATGTGAAGAGCAGCCATTCCTTTATTCCTGATTCCTTCATTCACTCACTAAACATTGTATGAAAGTGTCACTGTTGATGAATCGGTTAGAAACACTAAGAAGCCAAATGACAGACTACCTTTAAACTAGGGCTGAGGATTTTAGATTCTGTCTGGAATTGTTAAAACATTCTGGCAGTGAGAAGGTCAAGGACACTCTGGTCACTCTTGGGCTGCGGGAGAACTGGACTGGGCCGAACAACTATGGCAGGATGGATGATCCAGGAAAAGCAGGAAAAGCAAAGCCAAGATGCTGGCACAGTGGATATGATTGGCAGGAGGATGAGTTGTCCCTGTTGCAACAAAAGCTTGTCTGGCCACCTTCACTGGGGTGAGGGAAAGAAACCACAAGCCCACCAGGAAGCCAGTCTATGACCATGCGTATGGGGGTGGAGAGAGACAGAGGAAAACTCAGAAACAAGAATCTGCAGCGAGGAAAGCGGGTGCAAAGAAACATGGAAATGCAAGAAGCTGGTAAAGGAGAGAGCAGAAGGCAGGCAGCATCTGTGAGCTCAAGGACAGGAGGAAGGAAGAAGGAGGAGTAGGCGGCAACTGCAGTCAGGTTCTCAGCAGCACTAAAATTGTTCCTGCCACTTGGCAGGAGTCAGTTCAGATGTCTTGAATCCAACTGCCTCTCCTTGTACTCATTCAGATAACTGTCAATTGGTGAGGCTCATGAACCAAAGGATGCTTGGCAAATATCCTTTCTATCCATGGTGGTGATTTAAGCCCTCAATGTGTTGTTTATGGAAGTAATGACTACGGCGATGAGTTACTCCTGCCAAAGTGGACTGTAAGACATTTGGCGTGTCTTATTAAAAGTTTATGGAGCACAGTTTAAGTATATCTAATCTTCCTTAGAAAATATTAACTTAGAGTCTAAATGAATAGATGGTGGGTACTATCACTCCATCTTCAGGCTTCTTTGTGGCACTCAATTTATTATTGTGTAGCAAAAAAGAAAGAGCCTTCATATCATAGGAAACTACAAATTTCTAAGCTTATTATGCATTTGATTCCTTCAATAAGTCTTTAAAAGAGAATATGCAAGAGATTGTCGTTCTAATTATTCTCATTTTGCAGAAGTGAACTTGAGGCTCAGAAAGCTACAGAACTTTAATTTACCCATGTCACAAGATGTGATCAGTGACAATGCTAAAGCCAGCTCTCTTAAACAGGGCTGTTCTTTCCGCAGATTTCCATGCTCCACCTTAGACAACTCATGGGTATATGGACAATTCTGGAATGGTAACGTGGTGTTCATGTGATTCTCCTGAAGACTGGCTGGAAGACCGTTCATGGACATGGCTGTAGAACTACATTGCTCTAACATCCTAGACCTTTGAGGATCAATTAGCTGAAAGACAATAGCAGTTGCTCTATCAAAATAAATTATTGTAAGGTATTACAGCCAAGCAGAATGCAGAGTGCTGAAGGGTGGAACAGAAGGTAAAGAGAGTGATTAGAAGTGGAAGAAACACAGAAAATCAGTTTTCTTGAGATCCTCTGAGAGAAGTAGGGAACCTTAGTGTGCACAAGAGGAAAGAGGGAATAGGAACACACTTAGAACATGGACCTTAGGGTCTGCTTTTCTAGAAGGTAGATGGGAAAGTTGAGCATCAGATCCCACCCTGCTGTGTGTCAGGAACTATGCCCAAACTTGAAAAGGGAGTATTCAATCAAGGAGTACTTTTCCACCCCCCACAGTGCACCAAACACAGCTATAGATATTAAAGATGCTCAAGTAGAGAGACAGATTAGAATGGCCAGAATATTCACCTCCTCCCCTTCTGGTAGTTTATCAGGGAAATTGAATTCTTGGTATGAAACCAAAACAAGTGGTCACAGGTCTCTGGATGCTCCGCCCTTCTTGGGATGCTTCTATTCTACACAGTTGCTCCTGTCTGCCTCATAAATATGCAAACTACAATAGCCCAGGATGCCTTCTCTTCTCCAGAGCCCATTTTCTAGTAAACTCAACCTAAGTGCTCTTCTTTAGAGGACATTGAATTTTTGGTGACCACAGATGTGCAGCCAAGCTTCTGTGTAGCAATTTCCCTCCAGTAGATTCCAATTCGTAGGTAATCTCACAGTGCTCAGGATCTGTGTGCCTATGCCTTGTGTATAAAGTGCAAAGACCCTCTTCTCATAAAATAAGCTTGCCTGTGACCAGGAAGGGCAATAGCATTTAAGTGCAATATACTATGTCATATTCATATCAACTTTGTCCTAATTAAGCAGGCTTGCACCTCTGCAGGTGACAGATGTCTTTCATTTCCATCCATAATATGCTGGACACAAAAGCAAGAGTCTTGTCCCTGTGCTTATCAGAGCCAAAGGGCTGGAATCTTGTCAGGAATAATTTGGGAACCCTAAGCCAAAGGTCTGTTAATTCATGATGTTGCGACAAAATTCACTCTGCTAGGGTCCTAGGGAGAGTTAATGGATGATTTCCTTTTAAGAAACATTTTATTTATTTACTTTCTCATTTACACAGTGATACTAGGGATCAAACCTGGGTCTTTGCACATACTGGGCAAGAGCTACATCCTTTGGGCAGCATATTTTTAGATTCTTTGAGCCAGGATGGCAAGCCTACTCCATGCAAACAATGAGACAAGGACACTACAACTCTGGTCAGTAAAGAGTTTACATAGACAACAGGGGAGTGGGATCTACAGATTGGATTATTCATACTCTTCACAAGTTTTAACTGTGGCCTCTTTGCCTGGTGCTCTCAACTGCTATCACTTCTGTTATCTATGCAGGTTGATAAAGCGAAGCCCCCCATCCTTTAGCCCCAGCTGAGGTCTTTTCCTCTGAGCAATGCACCCACACATTCTTCTCAGCCACTTCTCAGGTATTTCCACATGTATTCCAAGATCCAGAAAATCTCCCTTATCTCCATTTCAAACTTCACTTATGTAACCACCATCTGTCTGGCTTCACAGGCTAAAAATCAAGAATCAATCACTTCCAATCTTTCCCTCACCCGTTCTTCCTTCAACCAATCTGTCACTAAGTCCTGCCAAGTCTTGAGTCTCACATTTCTGGCCCCATAGCTCCTTCTCTGTCCCCCCTCTCTCTGAGATCCAGCCCTAGCCCTTCCAGCTCTTATTCACAATTCACTGACTGACATTAAAGAAAAAAGATTGTATGTAGATGCTGAAGACATTATGAAAGCTGTCTTTCAGGGTGGGGCATTACATGATATGTAGGAACAAGCTGCCATGCTATGGAGAAGAAGCTTGTTGTCTGAATGCAGCTAGAACTATAGCAAATGGTAGGCAAGGAAAAGAGTAGGGGCTCAGTGCATGGAAAGTTACTAAGAGGAAGCATCAAGGGAAAGGAGGACCCTGGCTAAACAGACTTGATGAGATAGTTGTACACAAAAGGGCAGGAAGGGAAGCTACTGAAGTTGGTGGATGAGAGTTTTGATCAGATATCAAGGATGCTTGAGCATTATAATGTGCATAACCAGCAGAATTTGTGCTTGAAATTTGGACCAAATGAACAACAGCCAGTGAACCAATGAGAGAGTCCACTCCCATCACCCCTCACCATTCTTCCAAACACACACCACCATGATCTTCCTATAATGCACCATATGATATACCACCATGATCTTCCTCTAAAAAGTTTGTAGGAAAAAGGCTAAGCACACAAGCATAGCAGGATCTCTCCCTTTTACTTCTATGCCTGGAGAGGACCTAGATTGGTCCTAAATGTCCTTTCCAATCTTCTAACAACTTTGTATTTGGGGCTAAGCCTGCACATCCCTCCTGAAATGTAACCCTTGATCAGGCCAATGCACAGGCCTCTTCCAAGTTCAGTTGCCCTTGTGGTAGTACCCATCCTGAATCCCATTGCCAGGCAGAGTCTGGTTCTTTAAGAAAATCCACATTTACCTTCATTAATGACTATTTCCTACTAAACTGACAGGTCTCTGTATCTGTGTGGCCTAGAAAATGATTCACAGCAATAATATTAATAAAAACAAAAATGAATAATCATGTTTCCTATCATGGTGCTCACTGTGGCGTCAGTAGCATATTTGCTCAATCATGTTTATTTTTCAAATAGTTTTCACAGGGATCCTGTGAAACAATGGCTTTCCTTATTCCCACATGGAGAAGCTGAGTACACTTTACCAAATGAGCACATATCACAGAGCTAGTATAGGGCAAGACTGCTTCTCAATCTCCAGAGCTGACCCCTTCTCTTCCCCACTAAGAGGCTTTACTACATTACTGGGGGGTGGGGGGGATGGTGCAACCTAAGAGATGGAAAGTGAAGGTGAAGACATGGGAGGGGAGAGTAAATAAATGGCGAAAGCTGAAAGACCAAGAGCTGTGATGGAGCACAAGAACAAGCATTGGGCGGTGCCTGAGTGCCCAGAGAGTGGACAGACAGCTCTGGCAAGATGCAACACATACCATACAGGAGGAACTAGGCATACGGCCATGGCTGAAGGATGACAGAGCCAGTTTCTCCAATAAATCTTTCTTAGAGATTTAGCAAAACAAGCTTATTGGTTGACACTGTTCTCGGGCCTGTCACATGGCTTGCGAGGACCCAGGGTTTAATCCCTAGCCAAGTGAAGAACAGAATGAAAGAGAAATCAGGAATAAAACCCACCTAACAAAGCAAGAAATAGTTCTCTTTCTAATTTCCTAATAAACTGGAAACTTTGGCCCAGTCCTAACCACCTGAAGTCCCTCCCCATCACGGTTGCCCAGGCTAAAGAATCTTCATGCTGAGGAAGCTGAGGTGTGAATTCCATTGCTCCCTGGACAGTGCCAGCAGTAGGAAGGGAGGCACTACTATGAAGTTTTAAAACTCATACTACTTTGAAATTATCACATAAGAATTGTCACGGGGAACCCAGTAAGACTGCAAGTTCTCCTCGTTTTACACTGCAGGACTGAGAAGGGAGTTGAAGGAGATTAATTACATTCGCTGCTAATCAATGCAAAGACATATTTTTCTGTTCTTCCATCTCATAATTTTTATTTCATCTAGTTTGGGCTTTTTTAGGGTTGCCAGATGTCCCAGTTTCAGTGGGACAATCCTTCGTTTTGAAGGTATGTCCCATCTGCTCTTGAAAATATTTCTGTTCACTGCTCTCTTGTCGACTGTGGGGTTTTTAGAGCTGCCAGCCAGAGTAGAGCTGCTGGAGGAGAGATGATAAATTATTGTAACACTATAAAAAAATCACTCACATCCACCATTACCTCACCTCAGCGACGCTTCAAATTAATTCTGCAGGAATGTGTGTCGTGAAAGGTGAGTCACCAGATATCTATCTGAGGATGGGAAACTCTTTCCATCATGCCTTGGAGAAGATGCAGGATGGGTAGGAAGAAATCTATAGAAGGATTCCTGGACTAGCCACAGGAACACCTGCCTCTGCCATTTTCCTGGAGAGTGACTTCAGGCTGTTTACTTCAAAAGAAAATTAGAGGGAAACATTGTGCACCTACTGTCTACCCAATGCTATGTTGGCAATTCGGATGAAATATCTAGTTAATTTCTATAATAAGTTGGGTGGCATAAGTTTATATCTTACAGATAAGAAATTTGAAACTCAGAGCCTGCAAATTCAGACTCCTAATACAAACCTCACTGCAGAGGCTTACCCTTGTCTGTTCAGCAGACATCATCTTTGTCTTGATTACTAGAGAAACAGGCATTGAAGGGTTGTTTTCTATGGTCTCTTTCAGGCTCCTGTGATATCAGAAAAATCTGTTGATTAAGTCTCTGTCTGTGGGAAGCTTTGAATGGACAAGACACTTTGAGAAAACCTTCTAAGTCTGGCCCAACGTACTGTTTAACATGGCTTTAAGACGGACATTGAGGCTGGCATTGCTAGATAATAGCATTGTGACCTTCGGTCATTGGTCCAAATTATCTTCATTAGTCATCCTGTGACACCCCTTGTTTCTTGTTAAGCAGGCACTGAGGGTGCTGCTTTGGTTCACTGTCATCTGAGGAGGGGCCACTGGGTCCATTATTTACAACCTCTGGAACTTGTTGAGTGAGTTTATCATCATTACTTGAACAGAACAGGTCCCTGACAGTAGAGGCCAAGTGGGGCAGATACTGATGGTTGCTGCTTTCCCAGATAATGGGGATCTGCAGGGTAAGCTCTATGCCAAGAGGAAAATGAGAAGGTTCTGGAATCCCACAGAAATGGCATTGAGTGAGTTCACTAATGTGCACTGACCTCCACCACACAGTCAGCCTCCTGTTGTTTGGTTTCTCACGCGTCTGGGTTATATATATATTTTTTAATTGCCTTGCCTTCATAGAGAGGCTCAATGGGAAGAAAGCAGATCTCCACTGTGGGCCTTTGTTAGCATCTCCAAGTGACAAATGTGCAAGTGGGTGAAAGATCCTGAAATACAGCTTTCACGTCAGCTGCCATCACTTTGGAAGCCCTCCTGGCAGCGACTCCGCACAGCCTCCTCGCTCTGCTGTTTTGCTCTTGCCCTTCTCAAAGCCATTTCTTGCAGTAATGATGAAAATCTTTCTTCGAGTTCAGCTCCCTGCACTCACACCCTTCCTGGCTTCTCTCTGCTTCTTATGGTGGGCTAGGTATTTTCATTCTGCAAATTCTGGAAGCACTAGAGGGCTTCCATGTGTACACCATTTGTACACCCCATCCGATCCTCAGAGGCTCCACAACAACAAAATGATTATAGGTATCTGTTCACTGGCTACTGAGCTGAACAGAGCCACCCATCTGGGCAGCAGAACCATTGACCGTGTTCTACGGATGAGAAGATTTAGCTCTAGCCTAATTCCCTGTGCTACTGCAGAAGCAAATGATTGGTTTCAATTCCTTTGTATTCTCGGCTGTGAAATGGGCCACTCTGCCTCTCCCACAAGCCCCACAAAGCTTCCCTGAGTTGCTGCTCTGGACGTGAGGATTTTCCTATTGCTTCCCAGTACTTGAGGCACTCCTGGAGTGGCATGAGGCCACGTGGTGGTTTCTCCCACTGTATGATCATTTGTGTTCACCTGCTTATGTCCCCTCTAGAAATGAGTTCCTGAGGAGGTATGCCTATGGCTGAATCATTTGCTAATGCTGTCTCAAAGTGATAATGAATGAAGAAAGGAACTCGAAAGTTGTTGATGGGCAGCAGCTTGTCTACATTCTCACCCATCCCACTACTTACTCCAGAGAGATGGAAAAGGTGGGTCCAACGGTGGGGGACTGACATAGATGTAAGAGGGAGCGGGAAGGGGTGCCTGGCTGCCTAACGACTCTTAGTATGCAGAAGAATGCCTTTAAACTAGCCCCCAGATACCGCCCTCAGAGATCCTAAGTCTACAGGGAAATAACACCCAAAACCACACTTAAGATTCTCACGGAGGATCTCCACAGGCCTTGGTTTGATCAAGGTAGATGGTAATCCTAACCTTAGGATAAACAGACAACTGTGTGCACGTGCAGCTATCAGAAACCGGTCTCTCTGGCAGGATAGAAAATTAAAGAATTGAATTTCTTAATTATCCTCTGGGTGGCGCTGTGTAGATATGGGTCAGCTCAACAGAAGGTGTCCCTCCCCCATGGCTACCAAGTTGTTGTAACCTCATTTCTCACAGTGGCCCCAGGTGGGGATTCGGCTGAAAGCCAGGGTTGCCAACGCCAGGGATTTATATGAGGCAATGTCTGGCGAGTATAAGGTCTCAGTCTAAGTCTCTGCTCACTCTAACTGGGGAACAAAGTGTTTCAAAGACAGGACATTGGGTCTCTGTGGCGCCTTTGCACCTCACACAAAGCAGCCTGAGAGTGGCTAGGTGTTCAGTGGCTGCATTATTAGTTTTCAGGCTGTGGCCTGTAACTACAAAAGTAATGCATGTTTTTGTGGATGATTTCAAAAAAAGCATATAAACAAAAATAATTTTTAAAAGTCAATCGAAATCACACCACCCACAGCTAACCACTGTTAACATTTACTGTGTTTCCTTAAATGGATACTGTTTGGTAACCTGCTTTTTCTACCTTAACAATATAACAAGAACATTTTCCAGGGTAGGAACCACATTAAAATCAGTTTTTAAAGTTGCATAGTATAATCGTATTTCATTTACAGATGGTCCATGGTTTATTTAACCAATTCCATATTGTGAGACATTAAAATCTTTCTCCCTCCATTCTTCCCTCCCCTTTTCCTTTGCTCCCTTTTCAAGTGCCTTCAATTCTTCCATAAGTTCCCTTACATGGTTGCTCTTTGTGTGCTTGTCCAGTACGGTCTTGTAATACAAACTTCTAGAAGTGGATAAAGGGTCATCCAAAGCACTGAAGCCTTTGGATGCTTGCTGCTTTCTCTGTTCTCCCTCTGTACCACTAGGAAATCAGAGACCAGAGGGGCCTCCTTGTAAGAATTCTGTGTAGCTGTCTGAGAATTTTCCCCACTATTACTGGGGCACAATTCTATGCTGAAAAGGTGTACCATCCCTGTTCCCTAAAGAAAGTAGAGAATCATAGCTGTGAGAAACCCTCCCAGAAGGGCCCCAATTCTACTTTGTTCAACAGGGCATTCTGCCTGCTTGTTTCTTCTGCCTCTGCCTTTCAGGATTAAAAGATTGGAAATACACTGACCTTACCTAGGAATTACTTCCATGGGAGATATGAGAGGTTGGTAGTAACCTCAAGGCAGTGGCTACTGTAAATTCAGTTGTCTTTATTTTGGACAATGATGGTGACTCTCCTTCCTCTGCTATTCTCAAGTCCCTAGAGTCTGGGCAGTGGGAGATGGTGGGGCTTTGTGCTTTTTTTAGTGTGATGTATGAGGTTCTCAGTGATGCCTTTATGAAGGTATTGGAATCTCCTCCATTCCAACACCACAAAGAGGAACAGAGGCTGACCCTGGCCAAAGCTGAAGTTCTGGAAGGCAGTGTGGCTAGGAAGCAGGTAACATAAAGCACCAGAGAAGACCAAAAAGCCTCAAGGATGACCCAGCAGAGACAGAAAACAAAGTGAGCCAGAAAAGTTGGCAGTGATCTAAGAGGCAGGGCCCACTTGTTCAAAAGCAGGAGGCTTGAGCAGTGCAACAAGCTTTTTGCCTCAAGTTCATTTTCATCAGCTTGCAGGGACACAGGCTTAGAAGACTTACACAAAGCCTCCACACAAATTCATGGTGTATCTACCCTGAGATCCTAGAAAAGAAACAAATGGGCAACACAGGCAGAACCTCCAAGAGAACAAAGTCTCCAGGGTTAGAAAATAGCCAAGGAGCAGAAACTGGGCTTGGCAACTAGAAACACAGAAAAAGAAAGAAGAAAGGAAGTCAAAGGAAGGAAGGAAAAAAGGGAGGAGAGAGGGAGGGAGGCAGGGGGAAGGAAGGACGAAATGTGGGTAGGGAAAAAGAGGGCGGAACGGTATTCAAGATGGCTATATTAAGTTAAGTAAAGATTTGGGGTCTGGAATTTTGTTCTACCCCTCAACCACCTCTGATCTGAGACCTAAAGCATAGCTTTGGAGGCTCTGTTTTCTCACTTTATAGGGATACAATGTCTCCTTCTAGGGAATAACAGTAATACAAGGGAGCTAGAGGACCTGCTGCATCCTGGGAACTTATAAGTAGTCTCTTCATCACACCCTACCAAGGTCGCTACAGGTAAAGGCCTTCCTAAGAAGCTTCTCTCCTCCCTGCCACAAAACCAGACTCCTTCTTGCCTCCTCCTCTACCTCACCATGTTAGAAGGGTGTGTGTGTGTGTGTGTGTGTGTGTGTGTGTGTGTGTGTGTGTGTGAATAGTTCCTTCTGAAAATTCACTATGGACTAATTTCCCCTTAGCACAGAAGCTTCGTTTTTTCCTTCATCATCTCTACCCAGCACCTGGTAAGTGACTGATAGGGTCCATTGAAAAATGAAACACAAGATCCTTTGAAGAAAAAAAAAAACCATTAAAAATTTTTAAATAACAATAACCAATCATTAAACTAAGCATTTGACCTTTCCAAAGATGGAATCCCATGTCATTGCACCCTACTACCCATTAAGGCAATGCAGCCTATAACTATTTGCAAGGTTATCTTTTTTAAAAAGATTTATTTATTTTTATTTATATGAGTACACTGTAGTTGTCTTCAGACACACATCAGAAGTGCACATCAGATTCTGTTACAGGTGGTTGTGAGCCACCATGTGGTTGTTGGGAATTGAACTCAGGACCTCTAGAGAAGCAAGGTTGTCTTTTAATTCTTTAGACTATAGTAATAACATTGTGCTTCCAATTCTTTGAAAGTATGACATTTATTCCTCAGGTTTGTCTTACAGTTTTATACCAGTTTGTATTCATTTGACAACCACTGAAAGAATGATTCCCACAAACTGGTACCCGAGCTAAGCGTTAGACATTCAGAAAAAAAGTTGAAGATGAATGTCTCCTTTAGGTGTCTGACCTTGTTCTCCAGAGAACTTAGGTTCCAGCCTTTGAGTTAAAGTTCTCAAGGAGATAACCACTTGTGTGCTCTCTGATTCCCAGTCACAATATGCCGTGAAGCACAAATGTATTTGTGATACAAAGTAAATTTTATCAACTGAGATACCAGTTTATCAGCCAGAGTAGTAAAACTTAAGACCAAAATTATAAAACCTAAGACAAAGTTAATACTTTCATTTGCCTTTTGAAGTACAGTGTTTATTAAAATATCTAAAAGTATTTTTAAGTTAAACTGCCTTCCTTTAATTTCTCACATAGGCAATTAACATAAATGTATAAACACTCAGACATCACAGTGCAGGGTTACAGGATAAAGAAATGTGTTTGGTGTAATATTTTTACAATAAAGGTCTAAATACACTACATGAGAAGATTTGTTAAACACATTTTAGCTTGTACAGTTGGAATAACATTGTGTGACTAAAGAAAGACTGATGTAGGATTCATTTAATTTTAGGGTAACCAAAGTATCATTGAGAGTGATTTCAACAAATCATAGAATAGTTTGGAGGATATAATACCAAAGGCGTGAGTTTTAGTGTTTTAAGATTTATATATTTTTGTTTTATATGTATGGGTAGTTTTCCTGCATATTTTTCTGTGTGTCACATGCATACAGCGTCCAAGGAGGACAGAAGAGAGTGTCAGATCCTCTGTAACTGGAGTTGCAGACAGTTGTTAGCTGTCACGTGGGTGCTGGCAATCAAACTCTGATCTTCTTGCAAGGACAAGTGCTCTTGCCTACATGTCTGTCTCTCCAGCCCCTGCCAATGGAGTTCCGGGAAAAATAACCAACTGAAGCTAACCTGTCAACATCTATTGTTATATCTGGGTCCAATATAGCCATTAAAACTTGTGGAAGACTATGAAGCAGGGCCATCTACAATCTCATAAACAAGAGAAGGAGGCTGCCCCTCGCCCTTCAACTAGGATCAGTTTTCTCTCACTGAACTTGTACCGGTTTCACTCTAGGTACAAGAGGGCAGAAGCAGTCTCTTTATTCCTGAGAGGAAACCCGGGGCGGAAAAACTCTTACCTGGGAGGGACTTTTCCACTGGAAACTCTACTCTTTCTCAGGTCTTGTGTAAATCATTTACATGGATTTGTTGTTGTTGTTGTTACATTTTCAAAAGCCTTTATGAAAGGAAAAATAGGAATCACCTGACATACAGCCTGACTTCTTCTTACCCCTCCCTACCTCCTGAACTATCCAAAGCTTATAAAGACTGAGATCAGGGCAGTGATACAATAATACATGACCCCTGCTGCTCAGGGGCTGCCAGTCAAAGGACAGTTCTTATTTGTGCGGTTTCTGGCATGTGGGCTTCTGGCATGTGGTTTCCAGTATGCCTTTATCACCATCACTTCCACTCCCAGACTGATGCAATAGTTTCACAGTCTCCATCCAAGTCCTGGCAGAAAGAAACAAAGTTAAGGATGTTGAAGAAGTGCTTGCTGACAGGAGCCTGATATAGCTGTCTCCTCAGAGGCTCTGCCAGAGCCTGACAAATACAAAGGCGAATGCTCACAGCCAACCATTAGACTGAGCACAGGGTCCCCAATGGAGGAGTTAGAGAAAGGACTGAAGGAGCTGAAGGGGTTTGCAACCCCACAGGAAGAACAACGATATCAACCAACCGGACCACCCAGAGCTTCCAGGGACTAAACCACAAGCCAAACAGTACACATGGAGGGACCCATGGCTCCAGCTGCATATGTAGCAGAGGATGGCCTTGTCGGTCATCAGTGGGAGGAGAGGCCCTTGGTCCTGTGAAGGCTCAATAGATGCCCCAGTGTAGTGGAATGCCAAAGTGGGGAGGGGAGAGTGGGAGAGCACCCTCATAGAAGCAGAGGGAGGGGGAATGGGATACGGGGTTTCCTGAGGGGAAACTGGTAAAGGTGATAACATTTGAAATATAAACAAATAAAATATCCAATAAAAGAAAGAAAATGACATGAAAAGAAAAAAGAAACAAAGTCAAAGCTCACAACAGGTTATTCTCTCCACTCCTGAGAGGCCGACATCACAGTTGTCCAGGTTTCATTGTCTAAAGCAAATGTCATGATCACACTTGAGTGAAAGAGGGTTGGTAAGTTGGCAAATAACAGCACAGAGAATGGAATCAAGAGTCACAGTCAGCAGGACACACTGAGAGCAAAGTTAAGACCTGACTCATGGACTGGCCAAGGAGAGCAGACAAGGCAGCCAAGTGGGGCCTAAGCCTATTCGCTCCTTTGCTTCTTGCCCCTCACTGATGCTCATTAGGATGAATGCCCCTGTGTGAGCTTTTTCTGAGACAATGGAAAATACTGAACACTATTCTCAAGAAGCAATGCAGCTAAAATCAAGAGACCAAAAGTCAAATCACTATGTTTACAAATTCATTGTTTTATTCTATGGAATAGTGCTGTCCAAAAGATTATAATTTGAGACACAAATGTAATGGAAGTTTCAACAATCACATTAGAATACCTAACAAAGAAATGGATAAATTAATCTTAGCAGCTTACTTTTTGTTTTTGTTTAGCTTGATGCATCCAAAATGTTATTTCACCAAGTGATCAATTATAAAATTATTGTTGAAATATTCACATTAAATTGTTGCCAAGTCCTAGAAATCTGACTTTCATCTTAAACTTACAACAACCTAAATTCAGATGCTAAATTTTTCTCAGAAATAATTGATCTGTACTTAGATTCACTTTTAAAAGTAGGTTAACATAACCAAATTGCATTAGATAGCACTTACAATTTTCCAGAAAATGAATCAAATATCCACTTTTAAATTTAAATTAACTTAGATAAAATAAAATTTAAAATTTATTTTTCAATTTCTTTCAGCACACTCTCAGGTCTCCATAGCCACTGTGGTTGGTGTCTGCCATGTTGTTCTACCAGATCATACAGTGCAGATTTAGACTGTGACCTTGGAGATTTGTTTCAGTCACCACCCTAAAAATTAGGTCTTCTATGTAGATTATAAAATGATCAAGACAATTGATCTCTCTGTTATTTGGGGGTTGTTTTATTTTGTTAAAAGGAGCAAAGCCAAAGCTACTGAGTGGTCCACATCTGCTTTGCTCTCTATCATCCGGTCTGTTTCCGAGTAGGTTTCTATAGCTGTGAGTCTTGGAGATCTCTGTAAATGTTGCAAAACTGAGTGAGACCAACCTTGACCCCATGCAGTCTGTTTTAGAAATAGTTGCAAAATTAACCTAAAGCCATCTTATTATACTCTTCAAATGCCTTTTGTCTGCTGCTGTTATGTTCTTAAATGTTTGGTCCTAGATTTTGAACATATGCGAGACAGCTATACCAGAATCATAAGGGAAGACTATGGGTATACCACAGCCATGGCCAACTGCTTCCGTCTCGCATTTTGCATCATATTTCACCTGTTCTTGGAGAGTCCTGTCCTTACCACATGAGCTTGTTTTCTACTTCATCTGCCCTCCTGAAAGAATCAGATGTGATTTCTCATGTTCTATATGACCTTAAGAAGCCAAGAAAACAAGTTAAGAATTTCACAACTCCTGCCTCGATTTTAGATGGCTATATAGTGACTATATAAAAAGCCTAGTATATAAATTTTAAATATTTTTATACAAATAACCTCACTTAAATATACAGCATTCATGTTGGTATGAATGAAAGGAAAGGGGAGTTTAAAATAATGCAGCCAGTAAGTAGAAACATCTGGATTATAAACACAGTCTTCTACATATTTGCTCAGTTCTCTAATACACCACCTGTCTCTGCTAAACCAAGAGTCTCCTAGGGTATTATCAACCTACACACCTTTTTATGTGCCCACGATATTCTAAGGATGTTATTCACTATTTCAGAAATCAGACTCCTGGCAGGTACCTTCAACATCCTAGTACCAAATTCTAAACTCAAAATCAAGGACAAATAGAAGTGATGCCATTACTTCCATAACTCATGGTTCAGCATGGGCAGTACCACTGTTTCCAAGGTTCTGTTACCTGGTGGATCCATGAGGAAAAACAATGGTGACCATTTTCTAACTCAAATTCCAAACAGAAATACATTCTCCTCTGCCAAAGGATCCCATCCCCACAAGAAAGAGATGAGGATGAAACAGGTACTGAGGAATAATTAGGGACAGGTGGTCCTCCATTCCTCTAACACAGGAGTAGAATGAGATAAACTTCAACAGCGCTCTGAGAGCAAGCCTACCAGTGGTGATTCCAGACTCTGCCCAAGTGTCAGCTTGCCTACAAATATAGGACACAGCAAGGAAAAAGACAGAAAGACAGACAAGCAGACAGGGAAGGAGGGAGGATTTCATACTTTGGATTTCTATTCTACGTCTACCCAAGATGTAGTAATGGCTCAGATACAATACCCAAGGTAAATCCAACATCCAGCTAAGACACATCCTTCCTAGCCTGTCCTCTGAGCAGACAGTGTGGCAGGTGATGGAACCTCTGGAAAATCTTGACAGACCAGTGGATAGAATGTGGGCAGTCAAGTCTCATGTTATGTAGGCATATCTAGCATTAGGAGAAGCCTTCTGTGTACATCCTCAAGACATCATGCACAGATTTCTAGTCTCACCTCCCTTATTATAAAAACCCAGAAATCCAAATGTGATGGCATATGCCTTTAGTCCGAGAATTTGGATGACTGAGACAGGCAGATTTCTATGAATTCAAGGTCAGCATGGTATACGTAACAACTTCCAGGCCAGCCAGATCTATATAGTGAGACTCTGTCTCCAAAAATAGGGTTCTGGACTGGAGAAATGGATCATCCATTAAGAGTATTGACTGTTCTTCCAGAGACTCAGGTTCAGTGCCCAGCACTCATATGCCAGCATACAACTATCTGTAACTTCAGCTCTAGGGTATCTGATGCCTTGTCTAGTCATAATGGGCTACTACATGCGTGTAGTATACACACACACATTCAGGCACATACATGTAGAGATGCAGTAAATTAATTAAATTACATTAAACTAAAAAGTAAGGCCACTGAAGAAAAGGGAAGGAAGGTATGTATTTCAGACTCTGGACAATGGCCCTTACGTTTACCAGAGCAGCCCTCACTGGTGTTCATTTTATATATTGGGAAAATTAGTAATGTTTTGTTTAAATAAAGGAGTATATAGCATAAAGCAAACCCCAGAAGCAATGGGAGCCACTTTGACATTTACGGCCTCCATAGGAGATAGACAGAAGCATGTCACTTATTTTCTGTATCCTGATGCTGGGCCACAAATTCATAAAAATAGTAAATGACTCGACAAAGCATGCTTTTTCTTTTTGTTCAGTATAAAACCAACCAAACCAACAACACCAAACCATCCAACCATGCAGTACCCGCAACCCCATCCTTTATCACCACAGAGCCAGAGAATAGGCAAGTACAGACTAGTCTCACACCCAAGGACCTGATGAGATTATTTCAATCCTACACTTCCTTATCTTAGATCTCCTTTTCTTCCTAGCTAAAACCACAATGAAAGCATTGACTCCCATTTTCTCTACCCTTTGCTAATTCTTGCAGATGCTAAGCTATCCTGGTGCTTTCCCTGTGTGGCCCCACACTATGTGCTGTGCATCTCCTGTTTGTAGGGGAACCATGAGTATAAATGTCTTAACTTCAGGACAGTCACTTTATGTCTAGGCACCTTACTCTACCCGACTGAGTACCTGAGTATAAATCCTGAGTACCCTTGAACCAAAAAGCAGCTGTGGATCTAGTGAGCAATGTCCTGTGTTTAGTAAGCAGGATCTGATATTAGTAGGAATAACAATTAAATAACAATTTAGGGGGTGAAAACAGCTTGCTAGCAACCTTGAACCACTATGCAGCTGAAGTCTTGCTGGGCAACTTCCCACATCAGGGAAAAGAGGCAGTACAGAGCCAGATTGTTTCTGGAATTGGAGCAAACCCTGTCTTAAACACAGAGCACCTACAAGCCTGTTTGAATGGATCAGGTAGAAAGAGGTAGGCAGCCTGGAGCTAGCTTATATCAGCTTATTTCCTTTATCCTGTGCCTTGGCTGGGAGACTGATGTTCTTTTTTATACAATGTATTCATGCTCTGGGGCAGCAAGAGAAAATGCTGGTGTGAGTGGTGCTTCCACTGAAATCAAGTTGATGGCCTTTAGCTGAAACAAGGGAAGTGAAGCACAGCACAAGACATTCTTTCAAACAGGCATAAAACAAAGGTATGGTTCCTCCTCTCTAATGTGATCTTCCATCAGAGTTAGTGGCTACACATGGACAGGGAAGATGGGACCAATATTGATGTATTGTTTGGAGCATTTATACTTTGATGCACACCATATCTATCAATGAACTAAGTTAAAAGCATCAACTGATGAAAACTTTTAACTGGAAAGCTATGATTGGCTTCACAGCTCTGATAAACCTTAAATTCCCCAGTGTTGCCAACATTTGATACAAGTCCACTCCAAGCCTGGAAAAGCACTGAGAAAACACTGGTGAAGGCTCTGGGGGTTGAGTTGTCTATCTCATGATCCTCATAACATAGGTGATAACGGCAAAGAGACAGAAGAAGGCAAACAGGTTTCTAGCTGATGTTCAATCAATTTCCTCTCTAGTAGAGCACAGTTGCATTTCTATTTCACATTCAAACTGTACCTTGTCTTACTGTTGTCTTCTTGCCCTGCCCAGTGAGGCCATGGCCCCAAGGACAGATGAAGGGGAAACATAACCAAAGTTGAAGCTTTTCTCCTTTGGCAATATACAGTATTTGCCATCTCCTTGGGACTTTTTGGGGAGTTGCAGAGTATCTCAGCCTTGCTACTGTTGACATTTTTCATTGGTGATTCGTCACTATGGCAAGATTTTCTCTATTACAGGTTTTAACTGTATCTCTGACCTTGACACACTCCATGTCAGCTGCACCTCCTGTCTCACTGATTATGACAATCAAAACTGTCTCCAGACATTGCCTGATATCTCCTGCATGCAGCTCCCATCCTTATGCTGAAACTCTTGTGCTGGCCCACACAAAAGCAAGGCTGAGAAACACCTGCACTAGAGGACAGGGAGGACCAGGCAGGATATCACATTTACTAGAAGGTGTTAGAAGGTTTGGACTGCTTTGACAGTGCTTTCCCTACAAATAGTGAGCCATGGAAGCATATTTCAGGTTGTGGATAATCATCAAGTGTGTAGGGGCTGTGGGATCAGCGCTGGGTCGTCTGTTTCTTCTGCCTGAACTCAGTTAGAGCTTCTGGGTTGTCTGCTTAAATGGAAGCAAAGGCCTCATGAAAGGTTTCTGTTGGCCTTGTCCTGTGGCCAACAACTCTAGGGGACCCCGTTGGGTACCAATCCTGTTATGAAGCCATCAGGGATGTCTCAGATTGCAGCTTGCCTGCCCACTCTCTCACTCACATAGAGTGATATGCTTCTCATTGCCCTTTGCTGTGTTATCTCACTTGTGTCTGGGGCAGGGATGGACTCTGACCCTCCTCTACTTTCTTCTCTTGTTTGCTCTTGAAAACTTAGCTTAGGGGTTCTTCCTCCATAAAGCCATCTATGGACCCCAAGTTCCTGTATATACAAACACACGCATACAGAGACAGACAGAAAGTGAGGAAGACACACACACACACACAGAGAGAGAGAGAGAGAGAGAGAGAGAGAGTGTGAAGAGATAAGAGAGACAGACAGAAAGTGAGGAATACATAGGCACACACACAGAGAGTGAAAAGAGAGACAGACAGAAAGTAAGGACGACAGAGAGACAGACACACACAGAGAGACAGAGAGACAGACAGACAGACAGAGATGCCCCATCTGTAAGTTCCTATGGCCTTCAAGGACGGCCTCTTTCATAACATCATGTGATACCTTAGTGAGATTTTTGGTGTGGTTTTATGTATCCACAATGGGTAGTGTCCTTGAACCATGCACCAATTTTGGCCCTCTGCCCCCGCAACCCCTACACACACACACACACACACACACACACACACACACACACACACGGGACATGGCCTGCCATAATGAATATAATGAGGTTACCAGCAGGTAAAACAGATCTGATAAAATGACTTCTCAGAGGCTCCTGACCACACCAAGACTGTGCACAACCTACAGTCAATCAGACAGGTTAGAGGTCAAAGTAAATCATTAATTTATTTCTGAGCAACATAAATGAAAGATTCTAAAAAACGAAAAACTATATTGGCAACAATGAGAAGAGCATGCCCTGCGTAGAAAGGTCTCCATCCAAAATGCCAGCCTGAAGCTCTCTTTATTCCAAGTGCATGTTGAGAGCTCTTGTCTCCAACCTGGCATCGACGTAGTTAAAACCTCACCATTTGCTGTGTGAGGCTGATTCTGCTGACTTTATTTCAAGCAATCAGAAATATCTAATTTGCATTCACATTCACATCAGTGGCCCATATGTTAGCCCTGTTTAAAAGCTATAGGCTTGCATTCATTATGAAAGACTTGGCTCCCCTCCTTATCTCTTCACTTTAAAATTACTGAGACACTGTCGCTACAAAGGGTTATATTTAGCAAAGGCCCAGCGTCTCCCAGTGCGTATGTGTCTCTGCCTGTGTCTGTGTCTGAGAAGGATCTGATATTTGCATCTTTCTCCAAAATATCATATAACTTTCAAAACTGGAAAAGGAAGAACCCTCTCTTCCCCCACCCCTTTCCCATGTGACACCACTGCCTCCTACCTAGGGCATCATTAAAATACCATGTTGCAATATTTCAGTGCACATGATTCCAGATCATACCCTAAGCTTCCGATAAGTAGACCCCTGCCCCTTTGGAGAGCCGCAGTAGAAAAGTCAGTGTTTTTGAGAAGGTCCCAGCCAGGGTGACCTCCCAAACTCAGTCATAGCTCAGTGAGAGTCTGATCACCACTGGGAAGCCCTTGTTGGTGCAGTATTCTGTATTCTATTTAGTAAACTCCTACTATGTTATAAGCACTCAGAGGGCTGATAATACAGCTTTCTGTCAGGGAGCAAAGACAGCAGGAGGCAGCACCTCAGCAATTACAGCCCCAGGGAAAATGCCATACACTCACTAGGATGTATAAAACACTGGGACAAAGCCAGAGTTGGGCTCTTCCTACAAGATCAGAGCAATAGGCAGGGCTTGAAGAACTGGGCAGGGCATTTGTCAAAAGCTGTGCACATTAGGCCTTTGTATTCTGGAAGAAATTCCAGGACCAAAAGCTAAGGAGAGAATAGAAGGAAGCAGGGTGTGTAAGCAAAAAGCACCTTTGTCCCACTCCAAGGCAGATGGGTCCCTGTGGGCACACCCTCCCCCATCTTTGATGGCAGAGCTAAAAGATGCAAATGGCTGTGGTGTGTAAAACCCCTAACAACAGAGTCTTTGTTCTCTAGGAAGACTTACAAGAAACTGTTAAAGGGGATTCTACAAAAAGGAGAGGAGACAGAGAAAGCAGTCAGAAGCCTGTACCCTTCTATCATGCTTGCCATTTTTTTTTTCTTTCTCTGCACAGGCACTGGTATTTAAAGAAAAAAATGGGAAGGTATTTTTAATTGATAAATTCTGGGAAGCATTCCATTGAAAAGATTTTTATCCTTAGAGAAGCTAATTACAGAAGATGAATCATGACAGCAAGTTTAACAGATTAGATAAAGTGAAAGAAGCAGTAACCTGCGAATGTTGGATATCTTAAATCTTCCTTCTCATGCCCCTGGACTGAGAGGGTGAACTCAGAAAAAGTCAGAAGATCCTGATGCTGCAGGAGGGGGTTCCAGGAAGGGCTCAGCACAGCGCCTCTTGTCCCAGTGTAGTGATGGAGGTCATCCTTGCTTCATGGAGGGTACCCTTGATCCAGGACCAACAAGTAGAAATTTATCCCCACCCCCATCACTACATTAGAAACACAGTGAAGCCTGGGGGTGTGGGCAGGGATGGAGCACTTGTCCAAATGCCCTGCCTTGGGTTAGACATCTTCAGAACAGAGAAAAAGGGAGCAAGGAAGGGAGCACAGGAGAGTAGAGGTAGGGAGGGGAAGGAAGAAGTGCAGTAGAGGAGGGAGGGAGACACTACTGTTTAACTTGCTGCGAGCTCGTTTTTATAGGGGTGTGACCTTAAATTTAGAGAGGACTGGGGTCCTTTTCTTGGGACTGGGGTCCTGGTCCGGGATGACAATACTGGGAAATGATGATCCTTGCTAGTTGTTCAGGAAAAATCTATACAATGGCCCTGAAGCACATGTACACAGTCACGCGTGTGCACACACACACACACACACACACACACACACACACACACACGCACACATCAGGAAAGCCCTTAGAATTCTAAAATATGTGCTTCCTAAGGAGCCAACTGTTTGCAACAAGCCCCAGTGTGCGTTTGCCCTTTTAGTAATCACACAGATTTTCCTAGATAGTTGGCCATCTTACTGGAAGATCTTTCCTCTTGGTCAGGGAGGAAAGAATGCAAGTGATTGCATAATTCTGGATACTCCTGCTGGAAGACAACTCCACTCATCCTGCATCATTCCACCTCTTTCCAGCTGCATCTGGAATCCCAGTTGCTTGAAGAAATCTTAGAGGCAGTGAGTGAAGCATGGCAAAATCACAGCACCCTAGAACTTGCAAAGTGTCTCTTTAAGCCATTAACAGCTCCCCTGCTTAAAAGACTTCCTCTTCTCTCCTCTGCACTCTACAGTCTGACACTGGATACAGCCTGCCCCTGCAGGGAGTACAGGACTTGTCCACAGACTTCCTTGCCATGCACTAACTGCTTGGGAGTGCTGGCATTTACAACAAGCCTTGGATAAGTCATTTAGCTTCATCTGTAAAAGAGGGTAGTTTTGTAGTATGAAGCAAATGGATTGTTGAAGGCAAAATGCCTGGTGTAACGTTTCAGGCTATAGCAAGCACTGAATCGGTGATAGACATGTTGATAGTGGCCATGGCAGTAGAAAGTGACCTCCCTTATAACCCTTCTCAAGAGACAACCCTGCCCTTGTTTGCACCGAGAAAGGCCAAGGATGAACAAAGGAAGTGGCTTGTATGTCAGGCTGGCATGACAATAGACCAGCATGGCCTGTTTTATAAAGATGCTATGTCTCAACTAAGTACATTAGGCTCTCTGTGCTCACAAATTTCCTAGATCTGGATTAGCTTCATATTGAAACTATTTGAAGAAGATTTTGTTTGTACTGAGTATATTCGGGGTTTTTTTGCCTTGTCATTATTCCATAGCCAATATGGTTTAACATTTACTTATATAGTTTGTATTGTATGAAATATGGTAAATAACCTAGAGATGATTTAAAGCATATAAGAGGATATGTACAGACTATATGTAAATACTATGTCAGTGTTTGGATTCTGAGAGTCTTATGGGGGTCCTGGAACCAGGCTCCTTTGTCTATCTAAGAAAGACTGTACTCTCTTTTTAAATATGAATAAAATCACAAAGGAAGCTGCTGCTCAGAGGGCAGTTTCCTGTTTAATCCTAGAGGTGACTAAGCAGAGAAGAGGCTAAGACAATATCAAAAGCATCGAGTAAAGGAGTAAAGCAGCTGCATAGAGAAATCAGGAGACAGAGAGAGAGAGAAAGAGAGAGAGAGAGAGAGAGAGAGAGAGAGAGAGAGAGAGAGCATATACAACCTTGAAGCTTCTAGGAATGGAAGCTTGGTCTCTGGGCCACCTTCCAGTTCCTACTTCCAGTCCCCAGGAGTCCTGGCTGTACTTTGTTTTCTGTCCTTTGATTTCAGTTAATGTCCTTTGTGTGACTTTATAATAAATGTTTGCATTTTGAAGCTGATTTGAGGGACTCTGTTCTTATCACCAACAAACTTCCATATGCAAATTAGCGATAGACAAACCTCTTTCCAGCTAAATTATCAGATGCTTAGGTAAAAGCCCAAGACACTTTTTTCACATCTCTAAGGTATTTCAAACAAACAGAAAAATAGGGTGCATTATGTCCCAACACACAGTTTTAATTATTGTTAAAGTAAATAGTTTTGCTTTAATGACTTCTTGATGCCTTAAAGAGAAGCAAGACACATCAGTATAGATGAACCTTTCACATACTCATCTTTAATCCCATCCCTTGCCTACCTTTAAAGTAGCAAGCTTTTTGGATTTAGTATCTATTGCTCACACATGACATGGTTTTATTTTGCATCATGTTGCAAAAATGGAATTATTTTGAAACCATTTTTATTATATTTTAGGAGTTTAATGCAGATATAAAACACTTGGCAATATTATATGACTAAATCAGAGGTTTTGTTTGTGTTTTCCTCTTGATCATTGTGTCCTTCTTAGAATATTTGCTGTTATGATCAATGCTTTAATGATTATTCTTGTACATGTCTTTCTATAAAGATATTGAGCCTTTCCCCCTGGAATGGTTGCTTAAAGGTAGCTGTTAAGTCATCTCATCAGTGGGCATATTATATATCTCCAGTGGGATATTTCATGTTCTCCAGTTTTCCATAATTTTTGTAGAGTTTTTCCATGATGACATGTGGAGAGCTATTAAAAAACATTCATCTCTCCCGTTTTCATGGGGTACCTGTGTATTCAATAGTGGAAACCCCACAATTAACTACTCAGTCTTTTCTATCTAAAGATAACCCAAAGACCCTTGGGTTAAAATGCCTTCGGCAGTTTTGAAGGCAAGAGTAACAGATTTGACTTTCATCTAGAATGACTGTTCTAGCTGCTGTGTTGAGTACCTGTGTAGGAGACACTGCATAGGACAAGAAGGACACTCCCAAGCTTCTTCTGCAGCATAGATGTAATGCAGACTATAAGAGATAGCTTTATACTCAACCTATTTTAAAGATCGATACAATGAGCTTGGCTTAGTGTCTGTTGGATGTGGAGGGTGAGAGACTGAAAGAAGCCAGTGATAGACACCAAGGCTTATGCCCTATGTGATGAGAAAGATGGCCTCAACGTTTAGTAGAATTATAGACACTATAAAGAAAGCTGATGTAGAGGGAATTTAAAAGTCAGGTTTTTGACATATGCTTGAAGTATACTGTGAGCATCTAGCTAATGAGGTTAACCAGAAAACTGGGATATGGGTCTACAATTTTAAAGAAGAGATCCCACAATTGACATAAAATTGGATATTTATAACTGAATTGTTTTAAAGCAACAACTTTGGAGCACATTAGTTGACTGTAGACTGATTAGAAAAGAAAAATTGGACAGTCCATCATGGGGAAGCTCAAGAGATAAAGAAGAAAGGCTTGCCACGGAGATGGGAGGGAAGGAAAGAGTGTGCTGTACAAAGAGCTCTGTGAGTGATAGGTCTGAGTTCAGAGCCTGTGGTACCCAGAAGCTGCCTGAAGAAAGGAGATGTCTGAAATTCAATGAGGATTAGTTTTCTTAACTCTTTGTGTCAATGAGACCAATTCCCAGTGTGTCACTAAATGAGGATTTGTCAACAGAATGTTTTAATCATGGTTTATGACACAAAACATCTATTAGTAGACAACAGCTAGAACATTTTTGACCTTACACAATACCTCTTAAGTCACACAGCATGCAAGATTAGCTAGCAGTTTTCCACAGGACCTTTTCTGAACCCCCACTTTTGACTTTGCTTTTTTCTATAACCTGAACAACATACATTCTATCTTCAGAGTGTTGTTGAAATGGAAAACCACAAACAACAAATAAAAAATTACTGTTTGGTCTTAAATATCGCTTTTATGACTTTACAAGTCAGATCTCCAGCTCTCCCAGACACAGCTAGGTTCTTCTTCCACTTGCTCCAATGATACCTTGCCTGGGCTGCCATAGTGGAGTTTACTATGTGGCATTTAAGTAATCTATTTCTAGATCTGTTTCACAGACCTCAACTGGAGTTCTTTCACAGTATCTGACTGAATAAAGAGGAAAGAGCTATGGCCAAACCCTCCACCAGCCATTCTACAGTATTTTCTGAGTGAGATTTTCTAAGTCTACAAGATAGCTTCTACTGGAAAGTATGTGTGGATTTAAAGTGATCTTATCATATATCCATACAGTGGCCAAAAATAATTCAGAGGGAGTTTTACTCCAGAGAATGTACCTAATACACTCACTTACTTCTCTCTTTGGTAATTTTAAGACAAATTCTGAGCATCCTCAGTCAAGTTCAGAGCAAAGGGTCTTTGGTTGACAGCAGTTCAAGTTTGTGTTTTCATTCATGATGTTCTTTCCAGCAACATAGCATGAAGAAGGAAAGATAGCCAAAAGCTGGCACATTTTAGGAACCAGTCATCTTTTCCTTTCCAGTGTCCCTGGATTTTCCCTGTTTTCCTGTTCTGGTTCATTTCTGAACACACACACATATACTGGACTACGTCACTTTACTTAGAGGGCTGTTCCCTACAAGGACAGTAAGTTCTCCAAGTATTAGTTTCCTACCAAGAAAATCAAATGCTGTAAACCGGTGATGATGGGATGCTTGTAAGGGCTTTTGCATAATGAGTGGTCTCAGATAGATGGTTAATAAGGTAGGCTGATAGCATTTTTAATCCCTGCTGAAATTTAAAAGAAAAGAGTGAATTCAAAGTATCTCTACTAAGCCAGCTCTGTCCAAGCATCCTACAAGGTAGAATTCCTTCAATACATCCAGCACCTGATGAGGATTTTGGGAGGCCAGTGTCCATGGGACCTCTAACCAGATGGTCTTCCCTAGTCAGTGACCTTAGGATACTCAGACTTAGGACTGTCAAAGTATTTCAAAGACTTTGACAGAAGCCCCAGAACATTAGTTCTGATGCATTCACCATAGGAAGACAGACATAAGAGAAGAGAAATTGGACCAATCCTCACTTGAAAAAAAAGCAAAAATGTGTGGCCATTTTTAATCTATCACATACTCTCCCAGAGCAGGAATTGCTTTGTTTCTGAGCTTGGATTAACCAGTGTCTTCGGGTGTGCCCTCATCACTATGGTTTGGGACAATGGTTTGGTGGACTTTGCTCACATTCTCTTCATGATTCTGGTTTCTATTTGTGTCTCTGATCCACACATTTTAGCTGACAGCTGTTAACAGCCAAGATTATGTGTGATTCTTTGGCTTTACGTCCTACCATCTCTATGGTGGTTTCATTTACCTATAGATTCTAAAGTCTTATTTATACTTTTAACCAACTTGGTTTTCTATATTGTATCTATTTTGCATTTCCACTTTCAGGTGAATGGAAAGAAAAAATATTAAGAGAGGGAACAATATTATGTTCTAAAATATAACAAGATAAACAAAAGTATGTTGAGGTGCTAAACTATATGGAATATACCCTTTTTGGAGATATATCATGGTCCTGGACTCTTTAAAACTATCTAGAGTCTCCATTATAGATTAGGCTTCACCTTTGACACACTTAATGTGGCAGAGCCTAGAAGGAATGCTGACATGATAACAATAGTAGCCTATCCAGGCATATTTGCAATATCTCTAACCATAGTACACAATGCCTACCCTCAGTTGCTTTCCAAGAATCTCTCAGTATTTTGCTTTGCATGCCTTCAAAACCAATATCAAACAGATAATATTACCAAGTTCTGCAGCCAGCTGTAAATGTAGCCTTCTCTTCTTGGGCCACATCTGTATTGGATACTTTCATGACTAAAGTAACTCAAGGAAAAATGGATTATTTTAGGCTTACAGTTGCAGTTTCAGAGGGTCAGAGGCATCTTGGCAGTAAGGACTGGCATTGGGTTGACATGATGGCTGGAGCAGGAGGCTGTGAACTCAAATCCTAATCCCCAAGCACAAAATAGAGAAAAACTGCAAGTAGGACAAGACAACATAATCTCAAAATGTGACCCCCATGAAGTACATACTCCAGGAAAGCTACATCACCTAGACTCCCTGAACATCAGGACCAACTGAGAACCAAGTCTTCAAACACTTGAATCAATGGAAGGATACTTCTCATTCAAACTACCACATCCCATTCCCTGTCCCACATAAGCTCATGACCATATATATCATAAAGCAAAATGCATTTAATTCAACATCAAAAGTCCATTAGTTCATCACAGAATCAACTTTGTTCAAAAGTCCAAATTCAGGTTTTTTAAGACTGAAAATAATTGCTTAACTGTAATCCCCTGTATAATCAAAAAAAAAAATTATGTACTTCTAACATAGGACAGATAGACATTACCATTCCAAAGGGGAGAAATGAGGCAATAGTAAGGAAATACGAACCAAAGCAAGGCTGGAACCCAGCATTCCTCCCATCAGAGCTCTTCACTACTTTCTTGACTTCTATGGGAACTCCAATTTAAATGTAGACCTGAAGATTCAAATCTATTATCCCTGTGAGAAAGAGAGAGAACATGTGCTGTTTGTCTTTCTGGGTCTTTGCTCTCTCACTCAGAATGATTATTTTAAGTTCCAACTATTTATCTGAAAATTTTATAATTTCATGTTTTTTTGGTTTTTTTTTGTTGTTTTTTTTTGTTTTTTGCAACAGAATATGCCATATTTTTGTTGTCCATTCATTAATTGATGGACATGTAGACTATTTCCATTTCCTAGGTATGTAAATAATGCAGCAATTAACATGGATGATCAAGTGTCTCCGTGTAGAATATGGAGCCCTTCGGGGATATGAGCATGAGTGGTATAAGTGGGTGGCATAGTAGAACTATTTCTTTCTTTTTTTTTTTTTGAGGAACCATCACACTGATTTTTATAGTTAATGCACCAGTTTACTCTCAACTGATAGTGAAAAGGTAGTCCCCTTTATCCCACATCATGGCATCATTTTTTTTTTGTCATTAAAAAGACCCTTAGCCATTCTGATTGCAGTAAGATAAAATCTCAAAGTATTCTTGATTTTCATTTAGCTAATAGCTAAGGCTGCTGAACATTTAAAAAATCTTTATTTGTATTTCTTCTCTTAAAAATCTATTTAGTCTGATGTCCCATTTTCATTAAACCTAGATTATTAGTTCTCTTGGTGTTGAGCTTTTTTAGTTCTTTGTACATTCTAAACAATAACCCTCAACCAGATGTATAGTTGGCAAAGAGTTTCTCCTCCTTAGGCTGCCTCTTCACTTGGCTGGTGGTGTCTTTTGCAGTATAGAAGACTTTTAGTGTCATGAGGTCCTGTTTATCAATTGCTGGTCCTTGATCCACTTAGAGTCAAGTTTTGTATATGATGAGATATAAATATTTGGCTTCAATCTTCTACATATAACTACCCAATTTGTCTAGCACCATTTTCTGAAGATGATATTCTTTCTCTAATGTGTATTTTTGGTCTGTTTGTCAAATTCAGGTAGCTGTGGTTGCATTAAGCTATATCTGAGTCCTGTAATCTGTTCAACTGACCCTTGTTCCCACTTTTATGCCAGAACCATGCTGTTGCCCTGTAGTACATTACTTGAAATCAGGAACAATGATTCCTCCAGCATTATTTTTAGCATTCAAGATTGTTTCAGCTGCCTTAATAATACCGTTTTGAAAATAAAACATTATCTAATTATATATAGTTTTACTATTAAAGTGTTGTTATTTTGAAAGAATGTATTAGACAGTGGTATGTTGTATCTAACCGACCTTTTCTCCTGATCTCTCTCAATGCTCAACTCTATAGACACACAAGCATCCATTCTTCCCCAGTAATGCCTCTCTTTTCTATCTTTGTACCTTTCCCATAATACTCTAGTGCCTCCCTCCTCTTCTAAATTTTGAGAAACCCTTCAATGTTCATAGCATCTCAAATGTTATCCTAAGAGACATTCTTTGGGAAAAAAGAGCTTATTGTCTCATATCCCTGGTTCCTTTCTCCTTGGTAGAAGTGAGTGAGACTGACATGTAAAATATTAATTACAGGATACCACTCACTAAATCATGAAATCTTAGCCTAGGGATCAGAAAAGCCTTATTGAGCCATAAAGCTCCTATCACATTGCAGTGCTGGTTTGCAGAAGAAGTTGTGGACAAGATTTTCCCCTGACCTACCTGTGCTCCAATGAGAAGCTAGTCATCAGCACAGGAATTTGAATTGCATAAACCTCTTATATGTTAATAAATAGTATCTTCTATATTTTTTCTATTTTCAACTACCGGAATAACAGAAACTAACCATCAATTAACTCCTAAGGTCCCAATGACATACTCAAGTTAGATTCCACCAAAGTTCTCCCTGGAGAAATAGTGAGTCTATTGGAGTTACTTACAGAGCCTGGGTGAGGGTTTACAGATAGGCATGTGAGTGAACATAAAGCAGGCACACTGGGAAGTCTGCACCCAGCACAGATGACAGCTACCTCACTATGTAAAAGATGCCCATCTCCTACTTCCTTTACAACTTACATATTCTAGATCTCCAGAAACACAGAGATCACAGGCAATTAAGGCAGAATTGCATACAACTGTCTTGGGGGAATGGCTGTATTTAAGTAAAAGTCCAATGGCCATCCTTGCAACCTTTTCTATGAGGAAATGGCAACAGTCCATCACCTGATGATCATCTGTGAATAGCACAGCTGAACTCATTAAGAGGGCAACTGTTTGGACAGAAGGACAGTGCTGTACAGCAGCACACAACTATTACACATCATTATGACATTTTCTAATAAATCGAGTTTTAGTAGCTTCTTACCCTTCTACGATCCCCTGACTTCCATGTACACTTGACTTCTATTACACCTTCATGCTCTCCTGTTTGCTTTCATGCCCTTTTCCTTTCTTTTGGTCTTCTATCCTAGTTTTTTAATGGTTAAAATAGTTATACCTATTTATGTACATCCATGTTTACATTATAAGCTAGGATCTATCCACACAGGTGAAGAGCATGTGGTTTTATCCTTCTGATTTTGGGTCACTTTGCTTAACGTCTTTCCCAGATCTATACATTTTCCTTCAAATATCATAACTTCATTTTTCCTTTACAACTAAATAAAAACTCTGTTGTGTATATTTACCATATTTTCATTATGCATTTATCTATTGATGAATACCTAATCTATTTCCAATTCTTTTAAACTGTGAATAGAACAGAAATAAGCATAACTCTAAAAGTATCTCTATGATCAATTACAGAAGCCTCTCTCTCTCTCTCTCTCTCTCTCTCTCTCTCTCTCTCTCTCTCTCTGTGTGTGTGTGTGTGTAGAACCAGTATCTTTGAGAGTTCTTTTTCAGCAGGGATAATGGCCCCTGCTGAAAAAGATAATTTCTTAGTTTACAAGTTCTAAATGAATCAAAATGAGAAGGCAATGCCAAGTATTGAACTGAGCTAGATGGGCAAAGCAGGGAGGCCATGGGAGGCCATGGGAGGTCATGAGCAGGCTCAGAGCAGGTCACTGGGAGGTTAAACTTTCTTTTTTATAGTTGGTTGTTGTATTTCTTTCTAGCAGTTACAGAGAACAATGTACCAAGTCCTTGAGATAACAGCTCAAGTAACAACAGGGCTTATGTGAGATGACAGGAAAAGACTCATTGTAGCTGACAGATGTGTCACAGCTAAAATAAGCGACCATGAGACAGCAGACATGATGCCAGAACTGATGGAAGTTTTATGAACCAGGCAGAGATTATTGTGTAAAAACTATGATCAGAGTCAGAGCCATGAAAAGTATTTTCAAATGAGAGAGGAGAGCAGGGAGAGGAAAAAGGAGAGAGAGGTGACAGAGGGGAGAGAGAAGGGTGAAAGAGAAAAGAGCGAGAGAAAGAGGGAGAGACAGCAGGGAGAGAAAGAGGGCAGTTGAGGGTCTCTTAAATTTAGATGAGAAAAGATGAAGGTTGGCGTGGAAAATGAGAAGGGAGGATGGTTTTAAAAGAAGGACCCAAGACCAATCTTTTGGCTCTGAGGGGCCAAGATTTTATGTACAGCTAATTTAAAACAGGTAGTTTCTTTCTCAAAAAAAGATAGAGGGTTGAGAACAATAAGGAAACACATTTGAGACTCAAGTTTGCTTTTCTGCCAACAAAATTTAAGCTGTAATAATTTATATTGTAGTGTCTATCAACCTAGAAATTCAAGTTTAAATTTGGGAGCATTGTAGCAGGTTTCTAGTAAGTGTTCAAAAACTGGCTTTAGCGGAGTGAGATTACCTGATTTCTAACTTCAGCCAATGTCTGTGGCATAACTATTCTTACTACAGCTGATTTTAAGCTACCTGATGTTACTGATTGTGTAGTTGATCAGCAATATGCACATAGGAATTTATTCCAGCACACTGCTGGAAGATGGTAGAGATGGAGACTCAAAAATCAGAGCAAAGTAAAACTGGATGGGACCTTAGAAATCTTGGCCTGAGGTTGCAGAATGGACTCCATGGACGACAAGTTGGCTCTGTAAATGTGAAGACTTGAGATTAGCTCCCCAGAAGCCAAGGGAAGCATCTCTACTCCCAGCACTCCTACAGTGAAATTAGACATGGGTGCAGGAAAATCATGGAAGCTCACAAGCCGGACTGCCTTGTATAAGCATTTCTGAACCATAATCACCCTGTCTTAAACATGATGGATAGAGAGGCCCAACACTCAAGGTTTTCCTCTGGCTTCCATATAATACATACAGTGACATACTTATGCCTACACTCACACATGAAAATGCACACATGGAGTACAGAGGAAGAGCAGTGAGGGAGGGAGACAGGAAGTGGGAGAGGGACAGGGAGAGACTTGGCCTTAGCCTTTCAGTATACAGTGATGAAACTGGAGATAGAAGGACACAGAAGGCACATGCTATCACATGCCTGTAGCACAGCAATTGATGGACCAAAGACAAAGTATTGTTACAAGTTCGATGCCATCCTGGTTTACATAGTTCCAGACCAGGCTGGGATACGTAGTGAGATTCTGTCTCCACAAACAAACATCAGGACAGAAAGGGGAGACAAACCCTCAGAGTAGTAAAATGTTTGGAGATGGAGGGGCTAAGTGTCAGTGGATTGCCTTTATCTACAATTTAGTTAAAGATCAAGATTGTAAAATCTACTGTAGAGGAAATGTAATTACCACTGATGATCACTAGACAAACTAGGAATAAACTCATCAGGTTGGTTGATGTTTCCTATTCTTTGTCCCAATTTACTTACTCTGTTTATTTTAACTACCAAGACAAATTGCTTTATGACCCAAAGGTTCAACTCTCCACACATGACCAGTTTGACCTACTCCTACAGGAAATGGAAAGAAGCGGTCCTTGTGTTTACCTAGAACTTCAGCCCCCGCTGGACCTGCCTCCCTACTCCTCAATCCATCTGGGCTCTGGGACACCCGGAAGCATGAGAAGAACTCACCTAATGTCACTAGGGTTGCAGGGGGTAATTGACTACCCTGTCACAAAAGTCATAACATGTGCCGCTTCTACTGACTCCTAGTGGATATTATTGGCTACTTCATCCCATGAAGCTTCAGCTCTTAAGATCAGCTACTGATTTAGAGAATTGGGTGACAGGTTTCTGGGCCTTGGGTTCGAGTAAATCCCAACACACACACACACACACACACACACACACACACACACACACACAGACTTAAGAATTCTCTCACTTCTACGTGTGTGTGTAGAGAATGTGTGTGTGTGTGTGTGTGTGTGTGTGTGTGTGTGAGTTTTACTGATTTGATGATTTTCAATAATCTTAACTCTCTGGTGTTCTGAACTCTGGTCTTAAGATCATATGCCAATGAGTTTTCCCCTAAGAATGGCCTAACCTCCTTTCCTATTGCAGAGCTTTGTACGGTGGGTTCTGTGAAGAGATTTATTTTATGGAGAAGAAAAGCTCACCTGGTCCATGAATTATCTTTGGGTCTCTTTAAAACTTGTGAAAATGAAAATATTTGCTTTTCTATAGGACTCTGACCTATAAGAGGTTAGACCCAAAGTCCTCA
Source organism: Rhynchomys soricoides (assembly GCA_019843965.1). Lineage (NCBI taxonomy): Eukaryota > Metazoa > Chordata > Mammalia > Rodentia > Muridae > Rhynchomys > Rhynchomys soricoides. Next base: position 2,281,527 of record JADRCH010000087.1, on the reverse strand, counting down.
CATAGATCTCAATTGCACAGTGGATATCACCTGCAGAAACCTGTTAAAATACACAGGACCAGATGGCTCTTCAAACCTTGTCCTCACTAAGAAAATGTTTCCAGAGAATCACTACAACCTTCTTGTGTGTGAATGCCTGTGAGTGCAAACCACATCCACATGCAAACAGCATCGGTGCAATCCCTGCGCAACTCACTCTTGCCTTACCATGAAGCCATCATTTGCTCAGTTAGTAGAGTCAATCTATCAGTTAAGAATATTATATCTCTTTACTTGTATGAATTGGCCTTTGGCTTTGGCATTAAGGCTATTGTATTATATATAACATACACACACACACACACATATACATATATATATATATTCTCATGCATATACATATACACAGAAAATAAGATTATACAGCTCTTCCCTGAAGGTATCTGTAAACGTGGATAGCTATTAAGAAAGTAAATCTAAAGATTGAATACACCCACATTTTATGAAAAGCTTAACTATACAGCTTGACTCTCAGGCCGCACTCTCTTTGTCTCCACCCCTATCAAGTTGTTCTTTCTGCCTTCCTTTCTTTTTTCTTTCTTTCTTTCTTTTTTTATTTTTTTTTAATATTTTTTTTTTTTGGTTTTTCGAGACAAGGTTTCTCTGTGTAGCCCTGGCGGTCCTGGAACTCACTCTGTAGTCCAGGCTGGCCTCAAACTCAGAAATTGGCCTGCCTCTGCCTCCCAAGTGCTGGGATTAAAGGCGTGCGCCACCACTGCCCCACTCTGCCTTCCTTTCTATGTTCCCCCTTTCCACTCATCTCTTTTTATTACAAAAAGCAAGCCCACTGTCTTCCAAAGAATATTTGGTAATACTAATGTATTTCTGACTGTGACTCTTGGCTCATTGTACATTATTAAATCAAATTAGTATTTTACATTGAAATGTTTTAAAAGCTAAAATTTGATAGGGCAAACTATATTAGAGTACATTACTGTGCTGGCTAGTCTTCTATCAACTTGATACACAAACTAGAGTTATTTGAAAGAGGGAACCATAATTGAGGAAATAAGATCTAGCTGTAAGGCATTTTCTTAATTTGTGATTGATGTGCTGGGGACCAGCTCATTGTGAGTGGGGCCAACCTTGAGCTGGTGGTCTTGGGTTCTATAAGAAAGCAGGCTAAGCAAAACCATGAGGGCAAGTCAGCAAGCAAGAACTCCTCCATGACCTCTACATTAGCTGCTGCCACCAGGTTCCTGCCCTGTTGGAGTTCCTTATCCTGACTTTCTTCAATGATGAGCAGACAGCAAAGTGAAAGTGTAAGCTAAATAAGCTTTTTCCTCCACAGCTTGCCTTTTGGTCACAGTGTTTAGTCAAGGCAATAGAAACTCTAAGACAATTACTTATGGAAATGCAGGCTATTTTATTCATCTCAATTAAAGCGTTACATAATCTCTTAGTGAGAGTACAAGCACCAGAATGGTTTGACTTCTGAAAGAAGCCTCTGTTGGGTTTGTGTAAAGGTTGAAAGGGTTTGCCTTAGCTCTGCAGGGCAGCTGAAGTAGGAAAAGCTAGGCATCATTCTGGTCTGCCCTTAACGAACTCTGTGCAAAAGTAGTATTCTGAACTCTAGGAAAAGATTCACAAATATTCTTCTCCAGCTTTTCAGAGAGCATTCCTTGGAATCTCTCACAGACTGATGAATGCTTTCCTCTGAACCCCAAGGCCTTCTTCCTTTAAATTCTGCTCCATAAACATTGCTAAAGCTGAGCAGGTGACTTGATTGGTAGGTAATGTGTTTGCCTCAAAAGCATGAGGGCATGAATTTGCAGGCCCTGGGTCTGTGTAAAGGGCAAGATGTGGGATACATCTGTAATTCCCGGGTGAAAGGATGGAAGCAGAAACAAGAGGTGCCCTGGAAGGTGGCAGACAGTGATCCTAGCTTATACAGTAAAGCTCTGGGCCACCGAGACCCTGTCTCAAGTAAAAGGTGAAAGGTACTGGGGGTACAGAAACCTGAAGTTCTTCTCTCACCTCTATGTGCATGCCACACATGCACACATGTACTCCATAACATGAATGAATATACACACACACACACACACACACACACACACACAGACACATGAAGGAAAACAAGATAGAGTTGTTAAATCAGGATTCACCATTCTTCCCCTACAAAGGTAACTAAGACTTAGCCATCATTAAAATCTCCAAATATACCACATATTTAGTAGCTCTCAGGATTGGATACCTGCCTACTAATTCAGGATTGTGAGTTTCAGTGTCTCTGATGGTAGGTATGTGTGTATTTAGAGAGAAAAAAAATCCCACTCCCACCCCTGTGTTTCTCAGGCTATATCGGGGAAGCAATTGTGATGTGATTCTGGGCCTCATGTACCCAGGCAGTGCTGAGGCCATTGGTCTTTGGTCTATGTTTCCAGCAGGAAAGCTTTCGTGTCCAGTAGTAAAGCCTTAGTGGCCACCACTGGAATCAATCCCCCACTAATACCCTTCTTCTGTTATGCATGAAAGTGCCACATCTCTTGTATCATTACAACTGTGATTCTTACTAAGAACTAATCCTTTTTCCTTATTGTGCGGAGATGGGATGGGGATCACTCCTATCCTGAGTTACCTCAGGATAAACTATTATACTGCTGTTATTGAAGCATGAAGAACCTCATGCCTCATCTTCCCCTTCCTACTCCCTAGGGACACTGGCTAGGAAAAGGCCAGGTTTGCCATGCTGCCTTTATAATTGCTATTCCAATTAATTTTAGTTAGTCAGGGTAGCTTATTAGACTTTCTGTAATATCATTGTTTACAATATGACTCCTCCCCCACCCTCATATGCATTTTTAACATCTCTCAATACTGGACGTCTTCCAAACATTGTGGGTCAGGCAGAATGCTTAAAATGGCTGTGATTTCCTGTGCATTGGGAAGATTGTTCTTGGTGGTGGTATGTTGAATAACTTTAATTTCAAGGAGCGCTAGTCAACAAAGCATTCAAAGACCAATTGAGACAGAAATATGAGTCTTGTCAGTGGCCTGAATATATCCAGATGACATCAGATAAAATCAAGAAATTGCCTGTGTGAGAACTTACAGAACAAATGTCAGCAGCTTGGAAAGAAAACAGCAGAGTGGAGAACAGAACTGTTCCCCAGCAGTGCCAGTAGCATCCTCCAGAGTCAACGCCTATGCTGTCAGAAGGACACAGATACTGAAAATGCCGAGCCCAAACTGAGGCAGAGAGAAGATTCTCATCCTGTTTGTACTTTCCACTGCTGCAAGCCCCAAAGGGTGCATGGTTAATGAATGTTAGTGCCTTCATTAAGTGCCTAAAACAACTTCCAATATATAACAAATAAAATCCACGTTGGGGGAAGATTTTTATCATAGTTTACTAAGCAATTTTTGTTCCTAGTGGCACAGAAAAGTAAGGTTTATCTTATGCTCAAATAGCACTTGAAATTAGATGAATATGGAGTTACATTCTGATCCCAACTTCTTCACTTGAGACTTAGCCAGGCCAAAAATCGAAAAGAATCCAGGATTGTTCTCCAGGATTCCTAATCCACATCAGAGTGATTTCTCAAATGCCAAGTCATTAGGGGTGAACACTTTGTCTTTCTTTGCATCCTGCTTAGTGTCCTAGCATGTAATGACTAGCTCTTGCTTTGCAAATAAAAGACTGGATGAACACCACTCTTGTCATCTAAGCACTCAAAACACATGGTCATTACTTCCTAAGGAATAAGTCCTTGACTCATCTGTGGAACAAGGTGAATCTTTGTCCCACAGAATATGGTCAAAATGTGTATGGAGAGGCAGATAGGCGCATCTTTCATGACCGGAACCCTGACTGATGCAATATGAATAATAAGGATGGAGAAGGAAAGACAGACACTCTCTGCCCAGTTCACCTAAACAGAATTAAGATAACGAAAAGAAACAAGCATTACTGTGGGGCAATACTTTCCCCACAAAAATGGAAAAGAACATTTTTGCTTTAAAGTGTTCATGGAATCACTAAATATGACAGAATGTACAACCCCAGCTCTAGATAGATTCAAACCAATACCCAAGACATCTCTGAGGTTTTTTCAGGAGCCTCATCTGTGGTGGAAATATGCCACTGTGGCCCAAGGCAATGTCACCACTCCTGGGAAAGGAAAGCACATGGAGTAGGTCAAGGGAGTTGAGTGCACAGAACACCCACGGGCATAAGAGGTTTCTTCAAACAGAAGCACAAAGATAACTGTGAGTGAAAGTATGCAAATTACCTTGAAAATTATATGAGAAAGTCTTTGAGAACCACAAGAAGCCCTTGATAGACCCATAGCTCTGATGCCTCATTTACATGCCAATTAATTAGCTAACCTTTCTAAGAAAGAGAAAAAAAATGAGGCAGTACATAGGCCCCAGATTTGTAAGAGCTGATGGATGGACCAGCGTTCTGCAAAGACAATTGTGGCCTCAAGTTTTTAAAAAAGAAAAGTCCCTTTTATGGAAAAGCAGAAGACACACAATTGGGCAGATGGATGCCATGAGGAAAAGAATGTCTAACTCAAGGCTACTATGAGCAAGCCCAGCCTCTCACAGAAAATAGTGCAGTACCCATTCACTTGATCAGACTTGAAAACTTACTGTCCAGTGCTGGAGGAGCTGCGGGTTTGTCTTTACCCTCTAGTCACACCTCCCTTCCCAGGTGCCTCAGGGTATCACTGGAGTGAGGCTAAGATGCTGATGAGGGAATGAGAAACAAGGGGAAGAGGAGGAAGAACAAGGAAGGAGGGATTCACTGGTCTGCAGGAAGAAATACCCAAAGAGGCTGCATAACTTGGTAGCAAGGTGGGATCCACCCAGATCATTGTCCCTCTGACTCAGAAGTAGCAGAACCATGAGCAGAGAGCCTCAGGAGAGAGTCTTGTAGCTGCACATGCATTTTCAATGTTTTGAATCACTAAACAAAATGATCAGAATCACAACCCCTGTCTTTCAGCCATATATTAGACAATGGACTAGCTCATTTATGTCATCAAGTAGTATTGTCTTCATATTTAAGACATCTGAGCAGATTACACAGTGATATGGATATAACTTGTTACAGGTTGTTACTGTTCTCAAGAAGTTTAATTTTAGTCAATCAAAATTAATTATAGGGCTTGGATATAACACACTGATAGAGCAATTGCATACTATATACCAGGCCCTCAGTTGGATTCCCATAATCACAGACATTTGCATGTATACACATTAACACACACACACACACACACACACACACACACACACACTCACTCACACTAGAACTCCACACATTCCAAAAGGAAGGACTACATTTCTGTACATGTAGCCCAGGAAAGTACATGTAGCTTTCCTAAGTCCTGAGTGTGTGAATGGTTGGGGAGCATTTGCAGGTTTATACAAAAGAAAGTACTAAATTTTTGTGGAAAGTAGCAGCCAAGAGAATCTTTGAATCATGGGTGAGTAGGAAGGAAAGATAGGAAGAAGAATAGGAGAGAGACAGAAAACCAAGCTCTTTGATCGTTTTTCTTCTGGGTAATAGACTGTTGCAAACCTTCTGTATGATAAATCATTTCATCCATTCAAGCCGTATGTAGTTACAATTAGGCTCACTTTATAAATGAACAAATTAAGGCTCAGAAAAATTACTAATATGGCTAAAGTCACCTAAGCACTAAATGTTAGAATAACACTGTAAGCACAGGCCTGCTCAGTTCGGGCCTTCAATGTAAGCTGAGTAGAGCCCCAAAGAACACCCAACAAGGGAGTTGAAAGAGGATAGAGACTGGCCTCACGAATATGATCCTGAAGTTGGTGATGCCACTAATATATGGTAATGCCACTAATGCAGTAGAAAAAGATAGTGGTTGTCTATGCAAAGGAGGACTCTGCCAGAGCGTCACAAATGCCTTGAGACTCTCATTACATAAGTAGACCGAGGGATGAGGTAAGGGAGGGAGATTCCATGTGAGAATCATACCTTCCGCTATCTTACTTAGGGTTTCTATTGCTGTGATAAAACACCATGACCAAAATCAAGTTGGTGAGGGGAAGGCTTATTGCATCCTGCAGATTGTGGTCTATCATCCAGTAAACTTGGGACAGGAATCAAGACAAGAACCTAAAGGCAGTAACTGATGCAGAGGTCGCTGGAGTGTGCTGCTTACTGGCTTGTCCACCATAGCTTGCTTGGCTTGATTTCTTGTACCATCCAGGGCTGCCCCACCCACAATTGGCACTACCCCTATTGGAAAAGCCTAAGCATATTAATCATCAATCAAGAAAATGTGCCACAGGCTTGTTAATAGCCCAATTTGATGGGACATTTTTCTCAACTGAGTTTTGCTCTTTCAAAATGACTATAGTTAGTGTCAAGTTGATAATAAAAACTAGCCAGTACATCTACATGGTTTGTTTTTACACACCAAAACTGCTTTTAATTTTTTTCAGTCTACCTTTTCTAAACTACACAGGTAAACACCACAAGCAACTCCCACAGTGCCTTTGTGACTGGCCATGGTCAATGCTGTGGGAAGTGAGAGCAACGCAAACTCCCATTTCATAGTCTTTCTCTCTCTCTGCTCTCCTTGCTCACAGTCGTGCAAGAATATACTCTTTCCAGTGTGTACAGCGCTTGGGATCACTGTCATTTTTTCAACAGTTTAGCCACTTGGCACATGAAGAAATGGAAGCAGGTGTCATGTAACACAGGGGACTCAATTAGGACATAGGGAGGGATCACAGGTGGCCTATTTCTCCAGAGACTGGGGCAGTGGAATACACATAACAGAGAGAAGCAGAGGTCTAGCTAGCAGCTCTATTCAAATCTTCAACACTCTCCTGTGAAAAAGAAAGCACTAACCCATCTTTTTATCTCCACAAAGGCACAGAGAGACCCAAGGACCTGCCTGAAAGAGATTTCAATGCAGTTTAAGGAATATTTTAATGTTCTTTGCCTAGAGAGGAAATACGATTTAGAGGAAAGCAGAGAAACAAAATTATTAATCACAATCACCTAACCAAAAGGGAACTCTGCCAAGGATTTCAGCTTATTTCTTTCTGGCATTTTCAATGAGTATGTATGATTAAATATTTGAAATCATACTGCATACAAAATTTTGCATGCCATTTTTAACTTAACACCACACATCTTAGAAGCATTTTTCTGCTCATTAAAAGCTCTTCATAAACATAATTTAATGGTTGCATAATATCCAATTGTACGACTACTTTGTGATTTATTTAAATGATCCCCTATTTGGGGACATTTGTACTGTACATAATCTTTGTTATAACAGTATGCTTCAATGAAATCACTTATCATGAATCTTGATTGCACCAGTTTTAGAGTTTGATGGGCTAGACTTCTAGAGTTAAATTATTTAATAAAAAGCGTGATTATTATTAAGACAGTGCTGGGTGGTATCAGCTTCCCTCGTAAATGAATAGTAGTTTCTGGCACCTCAATTGCATCTCAGCACCTAAGACTCCAGTGCTTCTGTTCTGATTTCTATTCATTCTGACTTCTTTGTAATCTGTTTTGCCCACCTTTTCTCCTTGAGTTGGCCTTTGTCACTCTTTGTCACTTCTTATCACTGTGACCAGATACAGGGCAGAAGTGATGTTATGGAAGATAGATGTATCTGGGCTAGCAATTCAGCAGGAATGTAAGCCATCATAGTGTAGCAGGTATGAGAACCAGTGCAGCTCCATCCAGAGTGTCAGGAGTATGAGGAAGTAGTTCTCACATCTTCAGGGATTGGGAAACAGAATAATAATATGCCAGAAACCAGATAGGGCTAAAATCCTTACAGGCTTACCCAGTGGTACACCTACATACCTGCCAGGCCCTACAACCTTTTGCAATTTTGCCTGCCCAGTGAATATTCTACACCAGCAAGGCCTTACAACCTCTCCTAATACTGCCACTAAGTGGCAAAATATATGAGCCCGAGAGGGACCTTTCAGACCCAACCAAAACGAATCTGCCCTAACTCCTTATCCCACAAGACAAAGCAAACTGCATCTAACTTCAGGAGCTCCCAAGCAACAGTCCCAGTGCTGCCCACATGTCATAAAGTCCAAAGCCCCTTCCCAGACTCAAAGCTTACCGTATCTGTAAGCCCTTGTAAAATCAGAGACGTTACACACAGGAAGACACAATGTAGGGTAAACACTCCCATTCTAAAACATCCAGCTGAATAAACATAATCTGTGGCCCAGACTCAGCTCTGCGTGGGTTCTAACATAAGCCCCAGTGGGATTGGCTATCCAAGGTCCCCTAGTCCTGTTGCCTGAAACACTTCTCTCTTGGACTAGCTCCACATAGTGCCTGCAGCTTTTCTTATCCTGTATTTCCAAGACTCTAAGATCCTGGTCTTGATTACAACTGAGACTTCCTCTTCACAGCTTCCTGCATCAGCCACTCTGCTCTCCTCCTCAAGAGACACAGCCCCATCACACACGCCAAGCCGCTTGGCGTATTTCCTTGCTTTCTTTTTTGTTGACTTGTTTTTTCCCCACTGTTTCAAAGCCTGTGGATTTGACAGCTCAGGTATTTACGAAAATAATTTGGAGGGTTAGAGGTCCATGAGAATCGTAACTTCTTCTTGTTGAGGGAAGGAAGCTGCTATTACACTGGAAACCATATTTGGATTAACATCTCTCTCCAGAATCAGTATGCTCCCAGTTAACTCACTGCTGCAGGTACCGTTGAATAAGATCCCAGCGCACCTTTTAGGTGTTCCTTCATGTGAAACAAAGAAAGAACAAAATGGTGGATTTTTTTTTTTCCTCCAGTAATACTCAGGGTGTGAAGGGTGGGGGAAGTAAGACTGAATAAATTCAAACACCTCTCAGGATTCTAAGGAGGTTTTTAACATCTATTTAATTATCATTTTCTCTCTTCATGCCAATATTTACCAATTCTGGAAATTCTTCCTTATTATAGATGTCCTGTCTCTTCCGTTCCTTGCCCTGAGAGGGTCTGTGAATGGTAACTCTCACTATATTTATTTTCTAACATCTAGTCACATTTGCCACACAGTCATGATTGCCAGATCTAACAACAGCAGGAGTAAAATTAGAGGATGCCCAGTATAAAATTGTAAATGAGCAGTGCATTTGTTGTTAATATGAGCATGTCCCACCATTATACTTCAAGAGTTGTGCCTAACTCATCCAAAGTTTTAGTTTAGCTGGGTGTCTTGTACTTTCCTGTCTGTCTGTCTTAAAGAGGATTCAAAACACAGAGAGCTATGCAATCATATCAAATATAGGCCAAGAAAATGTCTTCTACTTGACCATTCCCAAGGTTATTGGGTAGCATCCTTAGAGAAGGGGGGTTCTTTCCTCTGGTCTCTAAGTTACCAGGGAAGTAGCTCTGACATTTTCCTTTCCTTCAGACCTGGACGGTGGCAAAGGCTGGTGGCTCTTGCTAGTCTCTGGGTGGGTCATCATATATTTCAAGGACCCTACCTAAGGAGTTATGAATCATTTTTCTAATTCTTTGTCAGTTACAGGCTTGTGATGCCTAACATTTCAGCAACGGTGGGCCACATGAAGGACAAGGACAGCAGTGGTCATGAAAGATTCTACCACTTACTGATGTCATGTCCATCTTGGCATGTGTAAGTTCACCATAATATAGTGACCATGTCATCTGGCAATACACTTCTTAGAATGTATCCCACTGTTAGGAAACAAATGACTTCACTCACTTTGAATGAATCCATTATTTTCTCCCAGGATACATTAACATACTGTTAGTTGTTTATTCTTCTTGGCTTGGATGTTTCTTCCTGAGGACAGGGATAATGTCAGCCTTTTCCACTGCATTCAGTACTCTACCAGCCCAGTAAGTGCTTAATTGACTGACTGTCTATACCCCATTCATTCACAATTGTTTATCGAGCTCATGGTTCTTCATCTATGACTGTTGAACTATAGATATCTTAGGCAGCGTTGCTGGGCACTTGTGTTGAATACAAGTTCTTAGGCTCACACTGAGCTGATGGAATTAGAGACCCTGGAGGTAAGCAGCTGTCTGTATCTTCAGGAGCATCCTGGGGGATTCCCACATCTTTTTAATTTGAGAATGGTTACAGGAGGGAGTAGGAATTGAGCAGTGGACAGAGCAACTAAGTCCTCAAACTTGTGGAATTCATCTCTGCAACCAGCATGGCAGCACACATTCATCTTACCAAGTGACACAGCTACTGTGACAGATGACATGTGAGTGCAGTCTACTCACTTATCCCTGAGGATTATGTTTGGTCATTGTAGATTTCCCTAGAGATATTCAATAGCTCTTTCCAAACCAGGCCGGAACATCAACTCGGCTTTTATTTTTACCAAAAATCTCTATTAAGTACTCTGAATTAAGGCTAGTGTTAAACATAAAATTATATGATATAACATCTAATATGAATGCTAGTATAGATTCATATTAGAGGTGTGTTTTATATTACTTATTTTACTTTGTTTTTGTTTTTGTTTTTTTTATTCTAGAAAGAACATTGAGAGGACCATGAGTTTTGTTCTGTTAAGATTTAAAAATTGCTTACCACATCCCAAAATCACAACACTGCTGTGTCTCAGTTGCTGCTGTGACATACCTGCAATAGTCATATCTGAAGCAGCCACATTCACAGGAGGAATGTCTGACTCCCTCATAGAGCCCCATGCAGGGTCTCAGATGTACACAAAAGTCAGGAGGGGATGTTGTTGACAAGCAGATCCTTATTTAGTGAGTCTGGGCTGGAGCGTGAGAGCTAACAAATCACCAGCTATTACTACTACTACTACGACGACGACGACGACGACGACGACTACTACTACTATTAGTAATGGTGATAGTGGTTGTCCATGGAGCACCATTTGAATATCGAGGCTCTGGTGTGATTTTTCCTCACCAAACTAAATATGCACAAACTAAATATGTTATTTTATTATACATTTCTTAAAATTGAGGTGTTATACCATATTTTTGAAGTTAGATTTTATCCTTTATGAATTTTAGTTTACAACAATAAAGGAATAAAAATTCTATAACTGCAATGTGCAAAATGCTATAGAGTTGAGAATAATTGGTTTAAACTTATCACGACTATTCTATGTTAGTGATAGGAAGCCAGTCTCTGCATGGGAAAGGTCTTGAAAAGATAGACTCAGGAATACATATGGCTCATTTTAAATGAATTTTTAAAAAGACACAGAAAGCATTTTTGTGAGCTTTGGGGAGAAAGACATGTTACTTTTCTTTTTATAAGTGCAGATTACAAGGGACAGAAGAGATGACCCAGTAGTTAAAAGCACTTGATATTCTTCCAGAGGTCCTGAGTTCAGTTCCCAAATCCACTTCAGGCAACTCACAACCTTCCTATAACTCCTGGTCCAAGAGATATAACACCGTCTTATATCCTCCACAGAAGGCCTCCCTGCCACAAATAAATAGATATAATGTTTGTAAAGAGTAAGTGGTAGGACTCATTGTCCCACATTCTTTTGGAGATCAAGGGGTGAAGACCTAAAGATAGCAGTTGGGGGAGCTGTCTTTTTAGCAGATGAAAAATGAAGCTATCATAGTCCTGGGCAGAAAAGACAGGAGAGCAAACAAATGGAGTCCTGGCCTCCATGTGTGACACTCTTTGCTCGCTTACTTTGTGTGTGAGATGTGAGTGAATAGATATTTGTCTTAGTTAAGTTTCTATTGCTGTGATAAGACACCATGATCAAAAGCAGCTTTGTGGAAACAGGCTTCCAGGCAATCATCAGAGGAAGCCAAGGAACCTAGAGGTAAGAACTGAAGCCATGGAGGAGTGTTGCTTACTGGCTTGTTCAGCCTGACAGCCTTCTTATAGCACCCAGGACCACCAATAAGCCCAGGGAAGTTGGGCCCTCTGACAACAATTATCCATGAAGAAGATGCAGCACAGGGTTACCCACAGACCAATTTGGCAGGGGCATTTTATCAATTGATGTTTCTTCTTCCAAAATGACTCTGGCTTGTGTCAAGTTGACATAACCTACACAGCACACTCTTTTTGTTTAGACTATTTGAAGGGAATGGGTTTTGTTTGTTTTTTTGTTTGGGTTTTTTTTTTGTTTTCTTTTGTTGTTGTTGTTGTTTGTTTGTTTGTTTTATGACATTGGAACATAACTGTTCATTTGATGAAAATAAACTTGAGAGATAACAGCACAGAGGTAGCTTATTATAGTAGGTGGACTGAACTTATCTCAGGAGAGAGGACCATGAGAGAATGAGGGGCAGCTCAAACTCAAACCTGAAGGACCACACTTGAGACTGATGATGACAGGAAAGTGTGGTCAGCATCGAGCAAGAGTTCCAGTGGATTCTCACCACTGATGACAGAGACAGTGAGCAGGAGCCTGAGTGTTGCCCTCACTCTGGCCAACATGGTGCAACATTTCCTTTCCTTTCGTCCCCACTACTGTTTACAATGCTTCCCCAGACTCCAAACCCACCAAAGCTCTCATGAACAGGAATTGTTTTCATGCAAAAATAAATTAATATGCATGAAATGGATTTAGTGTTTGAATTGTATCCCCCCAAAACACATTTTAGAACTCACAAAGCAGTATGAATGTAAATTCTTCTCTCTCACGTGGGGAAATTCCCTTCTTTTATTTTAAAAAATGAAAGAAAAAATGGCAATGGAAGACATACTCAGAATTCACTAAATACGTGGGTAGAATGCTTTTGCTTTTCAGGTTATAGGCATAAAAGGAGCGAATGACTGCAGTGAGCCCGTGGCCCGGGACCTAGAGAGGATGGTGGTTGCATGTGAGCTGGAGGGATTTTTTTCTCCATATCCTTCTTAAGGCTGGAGTATGGAGGAATGATAGATGGGCAAGGGAAGCAACAATCTAATTTCTAGGGAGAGCGCCCAAGGCAAAGACATTGAGAGACATTGATCTGGTTTATTCTGAACAGAAATGACTTAACAGTCATTGAAATTAAAACAAATAAACAAAAGACACTTTCAGAGACCTTTATCTTTGACATGTGCTCTGACTTGAATAAATGCTCCTAAAGGCCCATACAGTAAAGGTTTGCTCCCCAGCCTGTGGCACCATTGAGAGGTAGTAAGACTTAAGGAATAGGGGATAGTGGGGGGCAGTCTTTAAGGTTAATGGGGTAATTTCTTTGAAGGGGATGCTCAAACCCTTTCACTTCCTCTTCTTTCCTTTTGCTTCTGATGGCCATGAGGGAGCAGCTTTCTTCTATACACACCTACCATGATGTGTGCCCTGCTACAGTCCCCAAAGCAATAGTGCCAACTGACCTCTGCCTATAGCGTTCAAAACCCTTGTAAACTACTAAGTTGAGATACAATTGTACCGGTTATGCTATGTCACTGTCTCAGACAGCCTTCTTACTTTGGATCAGCTCTCCTCTCTTCCTCTCACATTGTTGCTGAGAAACCTATGGTCATTGTGGACTGAAGTGCGGGGGCCTCAGCCACCCAATGTGTCTACTGTTTCTCTCCTTCATTACTCCAGGCACATTGCATTGATTTTCAACACTCCTCCACCAAAGTGCTATATGCATGGTACAGTGCCCCAGGATACCAAATAGAGTTTCCCACAGGCCTACTGTACAGGCGTGTGTATGCTCACAAGCACCATGATGCCTAGTCAACAGTCCATTCGATTAAACAACTCGGTTTATTCTGACACCTTGCTACAACCTGCTTCACCTCTGCTTTTTGGTCTTCTTTTCTCACCATGGGGTTCCTTGCAGACCTGTGGGCTCCAGGTGAAGCTGGTCAGAGATCATGATTAATTTGTCCCATTTGCTAAGGTTTTAAATAATGTAATTTTGGAAATGGAGTATTTCAGTATGACTAGGCTGCTCATTTCTGATAATAACTCAAAAGCTTTATCATTTGTCCACTGTGGAAGATACTCTGTGGTTAGCCAAGCTCCTCGCTCCCTCCTGTCCCCATGCTCACAAGTCATGTGCCCCCACGCCACCATCATTATTCTGTGCTGCTTTCATAAGTTAATTTTTTTTCCTATACCCAGAGGAAAGAATTGTAAACCATGGAACCACAGGTGATGTTTTTGTTGTTTGTTGTTGTTCTTGTTTTGTTTGTCTTGTTTTAGTTTTTCAAGATAAGGTTTCTCTGTGTAGCTTTGACTGTCCTGAAACTCACTCTGTAGACCATGCTGGCTTGGAACTAACAGAGCTCCACCTGCCTCTGCTTATCAAGTGCTGGGATTAAAGGTGTATATACCACAGCCCAGCTCACTGGTGATTTTTTGAAGGAAAACTACTACATTTGGGCCTCTTTCTCTGTGAAAGTAAAACCTGTTCCTATATGTGTTATAGCAAATGGGAAACCCACTATAATTTGCATCTCTTTACAAAAGACCTTGACTTGCAAACCTCTGTTGCTCACTATTCCAACGGAAACCAGACAGCCCAGTCAAGGTAGTTTTGACTCAGATATCAGGTGGCCAAACCATTTACAAATAGTGAGTAAATATCATGAAATCAAAGAAGACCATCTGTAATGACCCATCCTTTGCCACAGAACCAAACCAAGGCTTTCTGAAAATAGTGAATGTTCTCCAATGCAATGTCTTGTAATTTGAATTCTGGTGGCCTAAAAATGTGACTTTATACTGTGGTGCAGTATAGGAAGTATGGGATGATAATGGATTTCTTTTTAAATACAACAGATCTAAACCATAGCTTGTAAGTGGTATTTTCCAGATTTGGGGGGAAGGGGGGGAGGAGTTGTGAAATTGAAAAAGAAAAGATTGTAAACATATTTGTCTTTAATTCCTATGCCATCTACAAACTTCTGCTTAGAGGGAGGGTAAGAAAGTAATTGTGATGTTTCATTAGGAATTTTAGTGGCAATTCTTCTCTTCAAACTTATTCATTTGAATTAAGATTATGGCGAGCACACCACGTCTTAATGGTGGGATGTGGCAGTTATCTCTCTAGAAGAATGATCTTACTCAGGCACACTTCCCATTACATGTCTGTTTGTATGTTGGCTTTTTATTGTGCTTTCCCATCTCTCAAATCTTTTAGTGGGAGGAGGGGATTTATTATATGAAAGTATACATTCCAACTTCCTGTAAGCCGAGGAGAAAGAATGTGAAGGAGGGAAGGGGGGAGAAGAGGAAACAAAAATTTGAGTTTCTATGAAATGGAAGAATTTGTTACACAATTACACGTGGTCATGTGACGAATTTAATTCTTAACTTGTTTAACTACCATGTGAAGTAAATGTTGCCTTCAGTGTGTGTGGTTTTTTTTTAATATGAGGAAAGACTTTGTCCTTTAACACAGTCTGCATTTAGAAGAGCTGAAATCAATTCCTGAGTCATATGGATTTCAAGCTCTCTACCTTTCACTTCATAAAAATGAAACGTCAAAGGAGAAAAAATGAAACTTGTCTTCCAGTGCCGTGTATTTGGGCATAAACTAATAAAATATGACAATAAATGGAGGTGCCAAGTGGGGTGACAAATTCAACAATTGATTGTTTTCTAACACACACACACACACACCCCAATTTTATTTGAAATGTCAACTCTTTAATTTTTATTTGCACCTGAAAATAGAGCCCAGCCCTCAAAGTTTTAAAAGCAATGCCTTTGAGTTCTCTCTCTTCACTCCAAAGCAGTATTTCTCCATCTTTTCTGCAGTGTAGGATCACCAGGGAAGCCTTAGAAACTCTTAGGTCTCTAGTCATGAAATTGCAACTTAATCATGACCTGCCTTTGTTATTCTTCATTTTAAAAGCTGTCCATATCATTTCAATGTGCCACCAAGGTTGAGAGTTGAAATCAGAAAATAAAGTAATATCCCCGCTTTTTGGAGAGTCCCCCTCAGGTGGAAGAGTTCTGAATAAGCAAGGGTAAATAGTAGACCACAACAGAGTATATCTTTGTTTCTGGTATACCACAACACCCAGAAAATCTGTAGATTACCAATGATTTTTAGCTTACACTAATAGCAGACTTCCAGGGTAGTCTGGAGATTGGAGTGCATTAACTTCTCATCTGCAGTACAAAGCCTCGGGTCCTCAAGGATGGCCCTGCATTATCAGAGCAGACTTTACCTGGGAGCTGGCTGGAGGCTCTGCCTCTGTCAGCCCTAAACTGTGACAGAGAAGCTGCTCTTCAAGGAGCACCCTTATGATTCACAGGCATGTTAACATATACTGATATGTAAAAGTCATCATTAGATAGAAGTAACAGGAACCCTGCATTTTTATTACTAACTGACAACATTGGCAATGAAGCCTCCTTGCATTAACATCAGAACCTATGTTTAAACATCAAGACATGGTGCATATTCAAATAGGGTATTGAGCAAAAGGACAGGCAGCACATACAGTAATCACCAATTCACACAGAACCTCACAGTCAAACCATTAGGCACTCATTTATATAAAAAAAATTCCTACACTGTTAAAAGGAAAATATCAACAATTCATCTTGCCTGCAGGGGGAAATCTGTTTCTCACAGGATTCATGAGGGCTCCTGAGTGATCTGACCAAAAGTATCTTCAATGAGCTCCAAGCCTGAAGTCAAAAGGAGTTTGCAGGAGCCAAGTGGACAGGCCACCTACAGTCACTGACCCCCAATCTTGATATGTATCAAAAGAGTACAACACTCTCTCAAGACTGTTTTGAGGTCTACCAAATATACTCTTCTATTGGAAAAGTGCAAATTCACACAGCAAATTTTGACTCAAAGTCACTCAAAGCCCAGTCTCCATAGCTAAATCAGTGCTTCTGAATGTTGAAAACTAAAGGTGTGACTCTCACACAATCAAATGTCAGATCTTACCATAAGACTATAAAAGTTAAAATATTGCATTGGTTAAGAGATATGTGTGTAGGAACAATAAAGGGAGGGTCTGGGACTTAAGAGCACTTGCTGCTTTTGAAGAGGACCTGGGTTCAATTCCCCACACCCACAAGGCAGCTCACAATCATCCACAACTGCAATTCAAAGGGACCCAAAGTCTTCTTTGGACTTTGTGGGCACTGCACCAATGTGGTGCACATAAATGCATGCAAGTAAAACACTCAAACATACAAAACAAAAATAAAATTAGATCTTTTAAAAATGGAATGTTAGAGTGATCAAATATGGATATCAGACCTTGAAATTGAATGTTGAGCATTATAGAACACTAAAGGCATAGATTATTAGTTTCCATAATGACATTGTGACCTGCAAAAATCCACCTCACACATTAAACACAAGCCAATTATAACTTAATTTTATAATTGAATACCACAAATAGAAACAAGTCAAATTCCCTTAAATCAAAAAAAACAATATTCTAAAACATACAAATACCGTTCTAAAGTTACAAAAATACTATGTATGTATGCACATATACACATATGTGAGAGAGAAATTATAGAAAATGGGCTAGATCACATTCTACTGTATCAATGAGAGAACACTCAAAAGTTAATGTTGGGTGAAATTGAAGGACACAGTATGGTAGCGGTTATATTCATTTAAACAGCGATATTTTATCTCATGGGCAGATATGGGGGCATCTAGTGTAGGAACTTGGGAAAGAATGCTCTCAGGCCTCCTTAAAGAAAGAGGTGGGACAGAGAAAGCAGAGATTAGCAATCGGAAGTGGGCTTTGGCTAGAGGAATACATATTTTGTTTGTAATCTGAAGTAAAGATCATGAAACTTCAATTATCTGTTAAAGCTAGATGATGTATATGAAACTGTTATTTTTCAACTGTACTTTTGAATATTTGAAATGTCACTTAGTATTTGAAAAAGGACTGCTCCTAAGGCTTCATATTCTTCTTTTTTGGTTCAGCTTTGAGACTGACTGGCCTCAAATTTATAATCTTCCTGCCCTGGTTAGGGTGCAGAAAGTGACAAGTCATTACAAAATGGATTAAGGCCTGGACACAAATTCCTTACATAACAAAATATTCAAATTGCATTTAAGAAAAAGGCCTTTAGATTCAACTCAAAGACAAAGGGGACTCCATGAACTGTCTTTTCAGGAACACAGTGAGCACTACCAGGCTAGGCATGAGGCACATGCTTTCCTAAGCACAATCGTTCCATGCAGTCTATCAAACCAGCCCAAAAGAGAAGGAAGGTAAGTATGACTCCTCCACATCAGGCTCCAGGGGACACCTGCCCCAGCTACAGCCACACAGTGTCCTACATGCCCTCCTGTTCTGTCTTCTTCAGAGTCATGGAATATCTGGAACTGCAGTTCTGCTATTGCTTTGGTGTTCACCACCTGGGTAGAGCCATTAAAACAGTACATTTACTCCAAGTGCGCAGAGAGTGATGTGACCCTATTGCAGAATGCCAGGGACCACTAGAGAATACCTTCATCTGTTTAGCAGTCCATACATATGTACAACTCTTCTTCCCTGCACATGTCCCCAAGTCCAAAATGCCCCCCAAGATATGTCCTAGGGCAGCGAAACGGGATCCCAGTTTGTGTGTCCACCCATTATCCACTAGGTCCTTGTATCTATCTGTCTGACATACCCTGCATAAGAAGATTTCTGAGCACAGCAGAATTCGCACAAGAAGTAGCATCACGTCCAGGGAATGCTTGTGAGGGTGAGGTCTGCACAGGTGGAAGAAGAGCCAGTCTTTGGTCAGGTGTTCTCTGGAAGACTGTTAACTCAGGATGTGAGAGGTCAGGAGGACTTTAACCCAGATTGAAAACAAATGAATAGCTACTGCCTTGGAAACAGACAATTCTTGTGATAAGATGCTTATGTAACAGATTCCCAGGATCCAAGATGGTGGCCTGTTATCTCAAAAGGAAAAGAAAGAACCAAGAACTCAAAGGGAAAGACAAGTCAGAGATGAAAGATGGAGCTAGTTTCTTATGGCTTGGGGCAATGACTGGAGATGCCTCAGTGCCAGTCCATTGGTTTGGAACAGGACACTGTGAAATCTGGCAGTTGACGATTTGTTGATGCTGATATTCCTGGAAATCTTCAGAATATCTGACTGTTGGTGTCTATAGTCTTGAGGGGAAGGGACTGCCAGTGGTAGAGGATTATTCTTTAAATGATGATTCTGTGTAAGTTCAAAGTTGAATCTGCCCCCACAGTTTAAGGAAAGAAGAGCCAATGCAAGATGAAAGCAAAAAAGTTTGGCTTCTGTCTTCCTTTTAGTTACCCACTGGATGTCTGCAAGCACCAGCAAGGAGTGGGCACTTACAGCAAAAGCAGGCTCTGAGTCTCTTTCAAATGCGAGCTAGTAGGCTGTTGGGACCATTGGTATCAGTAACACTTACGAAGGCTGATGATACGATTGCACCCTAATGAATTACAAGACAGGAAAATATCAGCATTTGAAATATGGGCTTAGACCATAACTGCAATCCAAACATTGGAAAACATTTGAGTGATGGTATTAGGTTTTACCCTGGGCACAGGATTTGTCTCAGGCTCTTGGCCTCCCAATCAGTGTCATAAAATGACTCCTAATGATATACTCCTATATCCAAAGTTCAGTGCCTCCTTCAATCATTATAAGATACTCTGCTGCATCCATAGATTAGTGCCTCACTCAGCCATCATTGGACGTTCTGTTGCACTTATTGATAAGTTCCTCAGTCAGCTATCATCATAAAGCTTCTTCCTGTAGTAGATGGGAGGTAATATGAGATCCACAACTGGACAGTGTGTAGAGCAAGAGACAATGGAGCTCTCAGTCTTAAATGTGATGCCTCTATTATCCCTATGCTCCCAGGGCTCATAGATCTATGCAGAAGAGAAGGCAGAAAGATCGTAGGAGTCAGATGTATGCATGACAGCAGAGAAACAGAGTCCTCCAGACACAACAAGGCTGACAACTGCATGAACTCATGAGACCATGGCATCATGCACTTTGCAGAGCAGTTCCCTGAACTGAGGCAAAGACTTACATTTCTAAGCAAATCATAATGACACAAGGGAAACAGATGACCTGCTAAACATCACGCTAAACACATGGATGTTTAGATGGAAGATCACAGAGCTTCTACTCCAGGTTGGAGTGTTGCCTTCGGGAGCCACCATGAGTGGCTTTATGAATTCAGTACATATGAAGATCCTTGCCATGTTGAAGAGTTCAAAGATGTTATGCATTGTCTGTGGGGAAACAGGAGGAAGACTGAGTATTTACATTGCAATATCACACATCCCATTGTAAGGTTAAGATTATGCCATTTTCTAAACACACTGCCTTGGGTAAATGCTTGACATTTGCTACTCATTTCCTTCCCTAGGAAACAGAAAAAGCAATAGAACTACCTCCTGGGGCTGTTGTGAGGACAGTTAGTATCTATAAAAGTGTTTAGAATGGCGCTAAAAACACTAACCTCTCAGTCACCACGGTCACCACAATCACTGAGACTTTCACTGCAAATGAAGCCACTAATGCATCTCAACTTTGTTCATTCTGCACTCCTGGATACCAGGAGTGGGAATGTATGCCCAGGGGACAGAAATGAGAATGAGTAGTAGTTGAAAGGAGTCTCCCTGACCCTGGACAGTGGGCTGCAGTCCAGGGAAAAGCTCCAAGCCTAGTGGGAACCTGGCGAGTTGGGCATGAAAGGATGCCAGAACTCCCCTCCAGAGGAGGATCATGGAAAAGGGTTACTGCCTGTGGAAGACTGCCACCTGGAATGGGCATGGGCACCCAGAAGTCACCTTTACATGCTACATATCAGTTGTATAGGTTACAGGACCAATGGCAAGCTTCAGTAGATGATGTTCTCACTTGTTTTTCTCTATTTTCTTCTTTGACATGAAACGAGATAAGCTTTGTCCCTGAGAAGCTTACACAGGCTCAGTTGTAGACTAAACTTTAAGGTTACTGAAAAATACATCAGATAAAGCGCCTGTTCTGGTATTAGACAGATGGAGAAGGGGTGAGCCTAATGCTTATTGCTTCCTAATGAATGACTTTTTAAGTTGTGAGAATTATTTGCAATCACTGGCTTAGTATTCAACATATGGGAATTATCATAAATGCTAGCCATTATCACTATTATTATTAAGGTGGCCTGCTGCTGTGGCGGCTGCTGTAGCTGCTGATGGAGATGCTGGTAGCAATGAGTTTGGATGAGATGGTGAACATAACAATAGAGGCGAGGGGGAAAGGAAGAGGATAACAGCGTCCCTAGTTTTAGAGCTAAAGGTTTAATAGATTTTGTTTTTAATCAAGTAAGATGAATCCCCAAAAGGGAGGAGTCTCCTTACCTGGAAATGGGACACAGCTAGTTCATTT
The DNA here is from genome assembly GCA_019843965.1 of Rhynchomys soricoides. Lineage (NCBI taxonomy): Eukaryota > Metazoa > Chordata > Mammalia > Rodentia > Muridae > Rhynchomys > Rhynchomys soricoides. The sequence goes on along the minus strand of JADRCH010000087.1, from coordinate 2,260,224 downwards.
TGCACAAACCTCTCTCAGGCACACGAATCCTCTAACTCTAAATTAGTTTGTGAGACCCATTTCTTCCTACAACTGTTTAAAATCCTGCCTCAATAAAAGAAAAGGCCACAGTCACACCATGCACTCAGGTATAGAATAAGATGCAAAGGTAAAATGTTTACATGTAAGTGCTGGGGATGAAGGACTACAGCTGCACACCTTTAGCGGGCATGCAGTCTCTGACAATTCACCAAAGCTAAATGTTCCATCTCTAGAACCCGACTTGTTCTTTACTATTTTTATTGTGGTGCAGCTTTAAAAAAAATTGCCAATTAAGTTAAACTAAACTGTCGCACAATGAGCTCCTATAATTACCAGCAATGGTTTATGATGGGTTCGTGCAAACAGAGGGTTTGATTTTTTTTCTACCAGAGCTGTAGTTTCTTTTTGTAGAAACAATTATCATGGCAGTGCTTCCCAGCAAAGGGAAAGCATAGCCTGAAGCCACTGCATATTTCATTTTCAGTTGAGCAGTTTTAGAGGTCTTGCTTTTCCTGGTGACTGTTCAGTGGGATGAAGAGGCAGCCGAAGGCTCTGGGGCAAAGTGAGGCTCTCACAAAGCAGGCAGCAAGGCCACCAGCAGCTGGATAAAAGGATCTTGCCCTGTGTTGGTAATCCAAGCTCTGGACCTGACTGTGCACATTTGTCCCCAGGATAAAGGAATGACAGGGTTGCGATCTCATATTTCATCTGCACTCAAGCAGTCTCTGCGCCAACAGATGTCATGGCGGAAGGATGCAGATCAAAAGTTTGAGTTAGTCATATTGCCAGTACCTGGCACTCTGCCTGTAGTCATGTCTCTGCTCCATCATCTCTACTGGTTAAGGGGTGACTTCAGTCTTGATTTTCTCATGTACACAATGGAGGTACCAGAAACATTTACCTTGAAGACTTGTTCTAAAGATAAATGGTTTTATTCATTCACTCAACCAATATTTATTGAGTGGTTTTGTGCTATACACAAGGGCTGGGGATGTTACAGTGAAAAAAAACAAACAGCATTGTCCCTTAACTTAGGAACCTAGAGGAAAACTTACTAGTACGCAGCTGAGTGTTGGTAAGCATACCATTCAGGTGAACTACAGTTTTAATGAATTATTCTATTGCTACATGTATTCTGGGTTTCATTGTCGTTAGCTATTTCATTGTATATTCCCAGTACTATGATGTTTTATTATTCCTATTTCACACATTGGAAAATTGAAGTTTGGAGACCTCCCACCATCTACACAGGCCAGTGATTGGCATGTTAAAGGACCTCATTTCCTCATTTCTGTGTTTGTTTATTTACAAGTTATCTTGTTGGTTCTGAACCCGGTGTGTGACTTCATAGGTCTTCCCAGGTGTGTTCTTTCTGCCTCTACCACCAAAGTGGTGAGACCACATGTGTCCACACTACACCCAGCTGAACACTGTGTTCCACCTATCCTCTGAGCACAGGGCTCTTTCCAATGAGTGCAGGAGCACTAGCCTCTCAGTCAAGCCATGATGTCTTGTTCCTTCTTCCTCTGGTTTGATCCATTCCTATGTAGAAAATAGTCTGATGTTAAACTTTTCACTGTTACAGTTCTGGATAGCTGAATGTAGGGAGACATAGCCTTCCCCCCCCTTTGATATCAGATAAGAGCAATGAACAAAAATGGAGAAAGATGAAATTCATTTTTTTGTTAAGGTCTCAATAGTTAATGTAACCTGGCTTCAGTATGAATGGCAGCATAAGCTATGAGTATTACCATGTTCATATGAGATGGTAATTGTTTTGTTTTTGAAACATCCAATATGAGCTGAACATGGTATGAGAATGTTCCCCAGGGGACTCAAATGTTCCTTAAGAAATGGGGTCCAAACTCCCAGCTTTGCAAACTTAACCACTATTACTATTTAGCTCAAAAAGCTATGTTTGAGGTTAGATAAGTTAATAACCCACCTATTCATTTAACAAATATTTAGTAAGCAGTAGTTTAGCCTAGAAGATGATGTGATGATAATGAATAACACAAACATACCCATCAATAATTTAAAGGATATTGGACGTTTATGCTGCACAATACTGGGCACATGACAAGTGCACTGTGATAGTCAGCTGTGATCTTTATTATCATATTGTATACACTCACAGAGCTGCTTTCTAGGGCCTTTCTGGTTCAGTCCATCCTTACATAGGCTGAGAGGCCATTTCTAAGATTGAGCCAGGATCAGATCTTGCCCAAACACTGAACAAACATTTCCCGATTTGCTAATGGCTAAATACACTACTTCTGCTTGTACCACTGGGGTGTATAAAAGAAAGTGGGAAGAATGAATTGCAGGTTTCTGGAGAAGACATGACCATATACTGTGGACTCCCACAGTTAGGATCTATCCCAATTCTGCTGTCCTCATGTTCTATAGGAGCGCATTGTGTACAAAGCTGATGATAAATAGGCTTTTCTTAAGAGGATGGGTGACTATATTGTGGCCCTTGCCTTATTGGGATCAGGCTGATCCCAAATATGTCTTAGGTCATGGATTCTCATTCTTCTTTCAGCCTTAAAGCAAAAGAATTTCTAAGCAAGGAGTCATTAGGAATCAGTGTTTCTTCAGCGGCCATCTCCTACAGGAGACTGTGATGACAGGTACGTTGGAGGCATGCTGTTGTAGGCTGGCTGCCCTGATGGTTAGACCTGAGACTCTCCTGGAATTCAGATCCCAAGTCATCCTCCAACCTTCACTCCACCTGGGGACAGGAGCAGGCTGACAGTGTGGGAACTATGAGGCACCTGAACTTTAATCACCTGCCCTTCTACCTTCTCCCCTGTGCCAGGGAGAATCTCTAAAATGGCATCCTGAATTCCCATTTTTAAAGAGAACAGAAAAACTATAAGAATGCACCTTTTAAATTTTTATTTATTTTCCTTTTTTGGCTTGCTAAAATGAAAACCTGCATTTTCTTCTTCTCCCACTCATTAGAATCTCAGCATTCCACCAAGACACTCTCCAAAAAAGGAAAAGCAAATGAGCAGGGCTGTTTCTGAGGCTATGAAATACTTTACAATTAAATAAGGCACTGCCGGGCCCAGGCTGATCACTGGTGATGAGCGGGTTTCCACGAGGCTGCAAATGAATTCAGCTAGGGACAGCGTTCCAAATGGCTCCTACACACTTCCCCTTTATTATTTTTATTTGGTTATGTGCTGACTCTCATCCAGAATCGCACTTAATGCCCTAGTCTAAAGTTGTTGAAACGACCCCCCATGGCACAGTGTGACAGTGAAAGGATATTGCCTTTGGAAGCTGCTAATGGTCCATGAAAGGGGAACAGCAGCAAACAGGAAAGCCATGCTCCAAAATAATGTCAGATCAAAATACCCACATTTCCACTCTCCAGCCCATTTAGTGGGAAAGATGCATAATCTCAGGATACAAGGGGTTCCAAAATAAGCCAAGGTAAAAAGAACACACATATCAAAGGCATTAGATAAATCCCCCGCATTTGCAGATGTATGGATCAGCATTTCTTAAATAAAATTCAGAACCCATACTTGCACACCTAGTTGGCCTTCAGACTTTTAGGGACAGAAAAGAAAGAGCTCTGGAGTTCCCATGTCAAGGAGGTAGTCAGATATAGTTATGGTCAGTAAGTCTGCATGGGAATTTATGTATCCTAGTTTATGCTGGGAGGGGGAGCTACCAACCTGACTAAGATGGTGTTTGTTTCAATAGGAGCCCACTGGCAGCAGATCAGAGAGTCACATGGTAGGAAAACATCTCAAAGCACCCAGCTGTGGAACCCCAGAAGTGTTCAGGAGCTAGGTAAACCTAGCAGCAGGGTTTTCACAGTGCTAGCTTGCAAGATGAGACCATAATATGAATACTGAGGCACTGTGGGTAAGTGATAGATGAGATAAGACCATTCTTAGAAGAGTAGTGTGGAGGGATGATGATGGAGCAATGCCAAGATTGCAGTGTGAGTGGGGAGAGAGCAGCAAGGAAGCTCCGAGGCCTGGGCAGCGCTAGTGACTGTTAGCTCCCTGACTACTGACTGGATCCAGTACTCTTTAAACTTGGAAGTGAGGGAATGCTCTGTACCTCAGGTGATGATGAGAAAAAGACATGCATCTCTGGGCCCTCAGACCTCAGATCCTGTTGCACATGCCATGCCTCCTATCCACACTCTCCAAAGGAAGAAGATGATCCCAGGAGAAGCAACTTCTTACTAGAAGATACTCAGAATTAACCAGTATTATTCATCAGCAAAATCTGGTTACACGGCAAGTTTACCCATACACTAAATCTGTGATATGTAGCGCACTGCTGTTGTAATGTCTTCTTTCATTGGCTAATGTCAGCCACGTTATGAAGTGAGAACCTCTTTCCTTCTATGTATATGTTGCGGAACCAGTTGCAGAGAAATTGTATGCACTGGGCTCAGGGTACTCACTCACCTCTGGGACCCTGCATCCTTTATTCTTAACCAGCTGTGCTTCCCCACGAGACTAGACAAATGGCTGGAAAGATAGTGAGAACACATTCTGGCCAACTAAGCTGAATTATTGCATGTTTTTGCTAATCAAAAAAGTTCATGCATTCAGATCTCTTCCCAAGTCCTCCCCAACCTCCTGCTGCATTATTTAACCATTCATATCAATAGGACATGTGTTCCTTTGATGAGGGTCAGAAAGGTTTTATAGCAGCATCAGCTCAAAATGCCATGGTTTAATAAAGATCAGATAGGACCATAGGCCAGGAAACCTGGGCTTTATTTCTCTTAGTTGTAACAGTCACTGAGTCAAATCAATTACATTCCACATCTGAATCCAAAGAGGAAGGTAGGAGCATGGTGCTGGACCTATTCAACTCTACAGCCCAGCTCTATGCCTTCTGCCTCAACAGGAAAGCCAGAATTTCTACAAACCAAATTTCAGCTGTAACCCATCTGTGCACCTTACGACCCACCAAGGCACAACAGAGAACTAATAATTATGGCATTTAAGTTCTTCCCATGTGACAGGCACTGTAGTAAACGCTTCATCACATTCAGTTTTTGTAGCATGCGACTCTGGCCAGGATGTCACAACTACAAAATTGGAAAACAGGAGTTAGATTCAGTCTTCCTGACCTCACACTGGTGACATAGCTCTGCATGGGCCACAAGAATCCTTTAGCTCAACCAGAACAAACACAATCCACAGATGCCAGCTCTTAGAATCTAAATGGGTAAACAATGACATAATCAGCAATATATTAGAATTGTTATTGTGTAGTTATGATGAATTTAGGACAAGGCAGAAACAAGGAGATTAGTAGAAGCCTGGGTTTTCAGAGGCTATTTATAATGATCTCAGAAGATGGAAAGATCTCCCATGCTCATGGGTTGGCAGGATTAATATAGCAAAAATGGCCATCTTGCTGAAAGCAATCTACAAATTCAATGCAATCCCCATGAAAATCCCAAATCAATTCTTCATAGAGTTAAAAAGAACAATTTGCATATTCACTTGGAATGACAAAAATTAAAAGCTATTATAATTATTATAACAGGATATTAAAAACTATTCTCAACAACAAAATAGGTTCTGGGGGAATCACCATCCTTGACATCAAGCTGTATCACAGAGCAGTAGTGATAAAAACTGCATGGTATTGGTACAGTGACAGGCAGGTAGATCAATGGAATAGAATTGAAGACCCAGAAATGAACCCACACACCTGTGGTCACTTGATATTTGACAAAGGAGCTAAAACTAGCCAGTCGGGAAAAAGACAGAATTTTCAACAAATGGTGCTGGTCTAACTGATGGTCAGCATGTAGAAAGATGCAAATCAACCCATTCTAATCTCCTTGTACAAAGCTCAAGTCTAAGAGGATCAAGGACCTCCACATAAAACCGCATAAGTTACACTGAAACTTATAGAGGCGAAAGTGAGGAAGAGCCTTGAACACATGGGCACAGGGGAACTTTTCCTGAACAGAACACCAATGGCTTACTCTCTAAGATCAAGAATTGACACATGGGACCTCATAAAATTGCAAAGCATCTGTAAGGCAAAGGACACTGTCAATAGGACAAAACAGCAACTAACAGATTGGGAAAAGATCTTTACCAATCCTACATCTGATAGAGGGTTAATATCAAAAATATACAAAGAACTCAAGAAGTTAGACTTCAGAGAATCAAATAACCCTATTAAAAATGGGATACAGAGCTAAACAAAGAATTTTCAACTGAGGAATATCAAATGGTGGAGAAGCACCTAAAGAAATGTTCAACATCCTTAGTCATCGGGGAAATGCAAATCAAAACAATCCTGAGATTCCACCTCACACCAGTCAGAATGGCTAAGATCAAAAACTCAGGTCACAGCAGATGTTGGCGAGGATGTGGAGAAAGAAGAACACTCCTCCATCACAGGTGGGATTGCAAGCTGGTACAACCACACTGGAAATCAGTCTGGTGGTTCCTCAGAAAATTGGACATAGTATTACCTGAGGACCCAGCTATTCTACTCCTGGGCATATACCCAAAAGATTCTCTAACATGTAATAACGACACATGCTCCACTATATTCATAGAAGCCTTATTTATAATAGCCAGAAGTTGGAAAGAACCCAGATGTCCTTCAACAGAAAAATGGATACAAAAATGTAGTACTATTCAGCTATTAAAATTGATGAATTCATGAAATTCTTAGGCAAATGGATGGAACTAGAAAATATCATCCTGGGTGAGGTAACCCAATCACAAAAGAACACACATGGTATGCACTCACTGATAAGTGGATATTAGTCCAAAAGCTCAGAATACCCAAGATACAATTCACAGACCAAATGAAGCTCAAGAAGAAGGAAGACCAAAGTGTGGGTGCTTTGGTCCTTCTTAGAAACGGGAAGAAAATACTCACAGGAGCAAATCTGGAGACAAAATGTAGAGCAGAGACTTAAGGAAAAACCATCCAGAGTCTGTCCCACCTGGGGATTCATCCCATATACAAACACCAAACCCCAACACTATTGTGGATGCCAAGAAATGCTTGCTGAAAGGAGCCTGATATAGCTGTCTCCTGAGAGGCCCTGCCAGAGCCCTACAAATACAGAGGCAGATGCTTGCAGCCAAACATTGGTCTGAGTGTGGGGTCCCCAATGGAGGAGTTAAAGGACTGAAGGAGCTGAAGGGATTGCAACCCCATAGGAAGAACAATACCAACCAACCAACCCCCAGAGCTCCCAGGGACTAAATCACCAACCAAAGAGTACACATGACTCCAGCTGCATATATAGCAGAGGATGGCTTTGTCAGGCATCAGTGGGAGGAGAGGTCTTTGGTCCTATGAGGTTCAATAGATGCCCCAGTGTAGGGGAATTGAGGGCGGGGAAGTGGGAATGGGTGTGTGGGTGGGGGAATAACCCTTATAGAAGCAGGGGGAGAGGGGATGGGATAGGGAGTTTCTGGGGGGAGGAACCAGGAATGGGGATAACATTTGAAATATAAATAAAGAAAATATCCAATAAAAAACCCATAAAAAAAAGAAAAAGTAGAAAAACATACTACAGAGTCCTTCCCATCTACCAGGTTTTATTACAGACACTTTACAGGTGTCAGTTCATTCACTCCTTGCAACAACTCTTTGAGAGCAACACTGACTTCTGACACTTGAAGATGAGGATGCAAAGGTGAATGGCCTACTCAAAGTAAGCAGGAAGGTTGGGCATCATTTCCAAGCAAGCACCTGGCTCCAGAGCTTTGAACCCCAGCACTGTGCTGCTTATACTTCCCTATTCAACTTAAGTTGGCAAGTGTCCGAAGCTGCCTGACCTCAAGCCTTTGCTAACATCTGAAATGTGATGCCCTGGGCACTGTAAGGGAGAAAAGCCATGAAACAGCTGCAAATGGTTCTGAACAGAAGTAGAGAGCCAGAGGCACAAAATATGAAAGATACTGAGGCGGGCAGGTCAGAGGAGACAGAAGGATGGGAACTGGAATCTGGGGAGTCCAGGATGTCTGTTCCTTTCCAAGACCAGGGCTTCCTATTTTTCCCATCTCCCACTGTCCCTGTGCCAAATGTCTTCCTGGTGTCTTTTCTTTTCAAGTTTAACCTCAATAAAAGTGGTCAGGAAGTGGATGTCATACTGCACAAAACACCACTATTCAGAGGGCTGGGAAGATGTTTCCATAAGTAATATCCTTTGCAAACATGACAAGCTGAGTTTGATTTCCAGAACTCATGTAAGAGAAGACAGGCATGGTGGCATGGTTGTGATCCCAGTGTTCAGGAGATGGAAATGAGTAGATTCCTGGGGCAGAGGAACCAGCCTAGCCTATTCAGAGAGATATTATACCATAGATAGATGGATGGATGGATAGATAGATAGATAGATAGATAGATAGATAGATAGATAGACAGATAACCAAACAAACAAATAAAGAAACAAATAAAGAAAAAGCAAATAAAGGTGAGCATAGCCTGGTAAACGATACCTGAGGTTGTCCTCTGGTCCCACCATGCACACACATATAAACACACGCACATGCACCAACACAAGTATACACACATGGCAAACTTCAGCCTAAGTCTTAGCTGTGGTGTAAGAAATTTTGTTCTTTCCCCAGTTTCCAGTAATACTGTTCATGTCTACACGGTACCTCCTCAAAACATCTGAATTTATACCACATTTCTTTCTGTTTGTGACAGCCCATGTATTCTCTAAGAGGGACCTTCTCTATTCTGAACCCTCATCAGAATCTTCTTTAATGTGCATGTTCCTACCAACAGTCATTTCGTGCCACTTAGGACATGTGTGAAATGTACCTCAAAACCTCCAGCCTCTCCTCCACTACTAGCTCCAAAGCCACTTGAATATTCTTTGGTATCTATTACATTAGCATCTAATCTAAACCTTCCATGTGATGTAACAAAACACCATAGACTGATGTCTGACACATAGGTATTAGCTCTTGATACTGGAGAACTCAAGGTCATTATATAGACTGATTCATGTTTCTAGTTAGGACACTGTTCCTGCCTTGCAAGGAGCCATCTTCTTGCTGTGTCTTTCTGTGTTCCCTTCTCTCCCCTATTTTCTCTCCTCCCCCTCCTTATAAAGCCAAGTCTATCAAATTAAAGCCCCACCCTTATTACCTCATTAAGTCTTAATTACTTCCTATAGACCTGATTTCCAAATAGTGTCATCTTGGGGATTGGGACTCCCTCATATGAACTTATGAGGTGACAATTCAGTCCACAATGCTCAGTTTGGCTATCCTTTGGGAAAGTCTTTTAAATTACCTATATCACACACTGCCTAAAAAGAAGTCTTAGTTTCTCATGTGACTCTAACTTGGCAGCTCTCAACCTCGAATATTAGTTTATTTACCCCCATGCAACAATGACCAAAAGAACAATAGTATTTAGAGGAAAACATTATCATAAGCGACATCTATATTTCTCATGAAGCTATTTCCCCACAAAAATTAACACAAGGCAAATTTATATTCTATAGTTAAAGAAGAAGACATAAATAATGCATGCTTGCATTTCACCCACACTGTGCCTTCCCTACAATGACATACCTGAAAAACAATTTAGTTTATCTGTTGTAAATGTTGGCTCCATAGCTCATTCTCATGTGGTTGGTGCTTTCATTCCAAGGTGAAGGAATTATGTTCAATTAAATGTCTTCAGTTTTGCTGTTCAAAACATTTTTTGTTTTAAATTGAATTGCCACAGGCTTTGTTTTATGTGCCACTGGAACATCTTGTTTGTTTAGTACATTTATGCGAACACCAAACCTTGTAGACTCATGACCTCCTTGACAGCTCAGGGCACTCCTAGGCTGTTGGTACTCTCAACTCATCCACACCTACCTCCCTGGAAAGGTCTGAGTCAGCAAAATTTTCTTTCTACCATTTTCAACATTTTGATTTCATGATGTCTTTAATGGGGTGGGCTGCAGAGTAGAAAATTAAGTAAATCTTTTTAAACCACTAACTCCTGTTGCTTTCTGAAAAACAACAACAAACAACAACCCCAAAACTCTGTGTATCCTAATTACACTGCTACACCATGTCAGTGCCAGCTACCAATTTGTCACCCAGATCTGGAAAGATGTTAAGCAAGAGCCCTGGGAAGCCCAGGTTCATACCATGAAACCTTTTTGTCCACAATATTTTGTGAATTTAATAAATGTTAATGCTGTAATAGTCAGGGAAAACATCTAAAAGCTGCAAAATTCTTTCACATTCAGTCACTCACTGAAAAGAAGATGCAACATGCTTTCAAAGAATAAAGTGTGAAATAAAAAATCGCTTAAATAGAACCTACTGCTCCTAAGAAGTGATTGTTTTAATACTATTCCTAGTCATCTATGTTTCAAGCATTTTGGAAAAACAAATGGGCCAATTCTCTGTCTCTTTGGAGAATAGCAAGGTCACTGAACTCACCAAGATACTTAAAGAGCCACACAGAAAACACTTGCAGAGAATAGGATCAGGGACTTTGCCTGCTAGGGAGGAGGATCTCCAGTCACATCAGGCTCATTAAATTTTGTCCACCTCAGTGGTGGATAAAAGTGAATGAGGAAAAGTGAGGACAGACACACTGCAGGACAATTTGCAAGGAACAACTGAAAGTCTAGAAAGGGATGTGGTGAAGGCTGTGGCCGGCATTTGGGAACGTGGGACACATCTCATGGAGCAACAAGAGGCAGAAAACCACACAGCACTGGCACAGTGAACACTCCCACAATCCTTGTGATAGATTTCTCACTGCAACTGCTTTTGAGAATGAACACATTTTTCTGCATGGAAATTCCAAGGCTAGATCTTCAGATCCAGTGAGCTATCTTCTAGGTGCCAAGGAAGCTTTTGTTCTTGCTAAGTTTTAGTTTTATTTGAAAGGAACACAAGTAATGTGAATATAAATGCAAACCTTTGAAAATATGGAGGTGGGCGGGCTCAAAGCACTGTAATAATTCCATTTTCTTACTCCACAAAGGAAAATGACTGCAATTAGGCTGAGATGGCTGCCAAGTTTCAGCCTGAAGGGACTATTTTGGCCAAGATACAAGCCCCTGAGAATAGCTTCTAATGGACGCATCAAATCACACTTAACTATGGCATAGCAAGTAGTTATTTTGTAATGTAATCAGTCAATAATCATGTCTTGTGTTTGTATTTTAATTAAAATAAATATTACTCCCTCGCTTTTACTGTCTATCACCCTCTTCCCACATATTATTATTACATATGACCATTTTATTAGCTCAAAAGATCAATAAAATACAAAAGCAGACATGAAGTACCAACCTTCTTATGGGCCTACTCACAAGATTCCTTTAGACAGACCAGGATAAAATGCATAGGGAGCCTCAAAGATGAGACAGATGTGGATGTATTCAAGTCTATGTCTATTGACTGTGAACCTCAAATTTCACTAGGGATATAGGGAATTTCATTATTGGAGAACCTGGGTATATTTTAATTAATTATGGCTACAAAGCACTAACTGGAACCTTGATGATTTGAGAGAATGAATTTACCTCCCAGTGAGCCTAACCTCTACTCAGGGAAAAGTCTCTGTACAGGGAAAATAAAAAATGATTATTAAATGAAATTACACAGAGCATGCACAAACAGCTCCTGTGCTATGGATTTTATCTTCCTTCTGACTGAGACTTCTACACAAATGAGAACCCAGCTTCTGGTCTAAGTCCAGCTTAGATGAAAAGTCTTAGCAGCGAAGCTTAGCTAAAATGTCATATTTTGTTGTGCTGGCTAGTTTCATATCAACGTGTCACAAGCTAGAGTCTTTTGGAAAGACCTCAGTTAAAACGTCGCTCACATGACTGTCCTGTGGGCAAACCTGTGGTACATTTTTTTGGCTGATGGTTGATATGAGAGGATCCATTTACTAGGTGGTGCCATCCCCGGGGTAGTGATTTGGGGTACTATTAGAAAGTGGACCAAGCAAGTCATAAGCAACTTTTTGTGGCCTCTACATCAGTTCCTGCCTCCAGATTCTTGCCTTGAGTTCCTGCTGAGTTCCCTCAATGTTGGACTACAAGTTATAAGATGAAATAAACTCTTCCATCCCCAAGTTGCTTTTGGTCATGGTGGTTTATCATAGTAATAGAAGTAAGTGAGACATTTGATATCTGGGAATAATTGGAAAGTGCCATGAACAAGATTATATTCAAAATGCTTATCATCCTAAGCCTACCAAGACCTACACTGGATGTTTACAACTCTTCAGGTCATAGTGGAGAGTACTGCCTGAACTGTAGACCCAGTTATAGAGAGGATGAATTTGGCTGAAGGGAAACTGTATGAGACTTTATGAGACAGGGACCCTGAGGGAAGAGTAAAAGTTGTATTATGACAATCCTCAATGTTCTGTCCCTTGGCTCAGAAATAAAGTGTGTAGCTTAGGAAAGATAAGACATAAATTATCTTCTGTACTTCTTGAATGTTGTTTAAGAAGACTAGAGGATGACTACCCCTTCCCTCTTCTAGTCTTCTCATGTTTACATAAGGACTAAAAGTTCTAAAAAGCATCAAGACAGGCAAAGGGGCTAAGGGTGGCTGAGAGGTGCGGTGTGTCTTGGGAATATTCCCCTAAACAAATGCTTCAGTCAAAAATACCAACAAGATGAGGGCTAGGAAGAGCATATGAGAATAATTATCAAAATACTTTATTTCATGAACTTTATCTTACTAGTGAAATTGATCGAATTAAGACCTCAGGAGCAAAGAGAAACAGTAGAGAAAATCTGGATCAGACTGGGAAGTAGACTGAGAACTGAGCAGTGGCCAGCCTTCACACTGGCATGTGGGTGAAAGCGTGATTACCTGTGGGGACAGGCTAACTTTCTCATCCTTATTGCTGAGAATCGTTGGATTGAAGGAGATATTATCTGCACAGTGAAAGCATTCAATAAAGGGCCTTAGAGCCAAATGTGATGGTTCATATCTGTAAGCTCAGCATTTGGGAGTGGGAGACAGGACAGGGATTGCTATGGGTTTGAGCCTAGCCTAGGCTACATAATGATTTCCAAGATAGCTTGAGCTATAGAATCAAACACTGTCTCAAAAAACAGAAAGCAGAAGGGAAAAGCAGATGCAAGATTGTGTTTGCTGACAAGGGCCTATCCTAAATATTTTTCCCAAAATTGACATCAAGAAGAGTGGAAGAAGGTAGAATCCTCATTCCCACAAAGGAAGAACACTAAAAAGAAGGAAATGGACAAGGTGGGGATGTCCAAGGAGTGGCAAGGAAATTTAGTATATTTTTTAATTCCCGCTTTACAGTTTTTTTTATATATATATATATATATTGACAACCCTGACCAACAACAACTCAAAGGGGGTTTATTAAGTCCCAAAAACCAAAGACAGTAACCCCAACATGGTACAGGAGAAACCCTCTTTCAAGTTATAGTTCAGGGCTGTCCAAGAGACTCCCAAAACATTATAAACTACTGATATTACTTCTAGTTGCACCCCAACCCGGAAGTGAAGGCTACCCTATTCCTGAAGATAGCCACACATTTCAGATGCAGGATCTGGTGACCCTTGAGCTAGAATGGATCTGAATGCTTCCTCCCTAAGGATTAGCTTTTATTGTACTAGATGGTGCTGTGCAAGCTTCCAAAGGAAGGAAGCAAGCAATGAACAGTCCTACCCAACTATGATGCTTATGAACCACTACAATTACCAGTATGGCACGAAAACCGCAAGTATACAATAGTGACTTGTCAATAACCAACAGCTCTCTAAATGAACTTATGATCTTCACAACAAGAAAGGAATCATGTCTGGTGCTGGAAACCTAGCCAACTATTCTGGGTTAGTAAATGCATAGATCTTGCAGGAGAACATACAACAATCACTTTACTAGCCCAGCATATGCCCTAACTATATTATAAATATTTGTCCTTATACCACAGAGAAGTCTACCTTACCCCTCACCAAAGAATCTTCTCTTTTGCAGCAGACAGAGACCATTAGAGAAAATGCAACAACAAACATTCAGTGTTGTGCAGCCCAAGCTCAAAGAAAGCATCTACAGCACAACTGTACCTAAGGCTTGGGGTCATGATTGACATTAGTAAAAGGACTTTGAGAGCCAGGGGAACGGGGAGCTTGCTGTGAGGTTGTATACTTTAGAAGTATCAGGAGCTACACACATGAGGTCTAACCAACATAGCTGCCTCAACATGATATGAACAGGGATGCTACCAGTAGACATGCAAGAGGGGGAAGCTTATAAAGCCTCCATACTAGACAACTACAGGCAAGTAAGAAATGCTGAAAGTGGGAAAATTAGTCTTCCCAAGGAAGAGCACATCAATTGGTTATCCAATACTTAATGGTTAGCCCTGAAAACATATACATACAGTAACATTTAATGGTCTGTTGTTACACACACATTTACTCAACACACACACACACACTTAAATAAAAATGAATTTGTAAAAGAGTAAGGGAGAGTTTGGAGGGAGGAAACAAAGGAAGAGCAAAATGGTATAATTATAATGTCAAAAAATGAAAATGTCCCATTTTAGCAGAAAATCATAGCAGTACTACTGTTCATCACTCCCATTTATTTACCAAGAACTTCTCATTTGAAAGATACTACTTATATTCAGCAGTTCCATGAATCAGACATAGTAGTATTACATCAGGCTATCTGGTCTACAAAAGGGGACACTATGCTTCATCACGAGGAAGCCATTTACTGTGCCAAAATCAAGGCTCAGCAGAATGCTTTTCAAAGGCCAATCAGAGTAGAGTGGGGCTGCGACTCTTAGCTTCTTGTGTTCAGTACATGGCAATATACATTTTGATTGGATCTTTTAAACCACTAGAACATAATATGAAAACTGGATGGAATTGGAAGGGAGGGGAAGGAATGAGGTTGCAAAAGAGACATAGTAAGTCTGCTTAGGTGTTTATGAATGTCTCCTCCAAAAACACTAGCCACTCTCTCTCCCACTCCTTTGCTCTCACTTCTGCCGCCTACTCAGCTAACCATAATGTTCACAGTTTCCTCTGCCAGATTCTTCAGCCATGATGCTATACCTCCTCTCAGGTCCCAAAGCAGTGGGGTCAGGCTACAACAGAATACAACCCTCAAAACACTGGACCAAAAGCCTCTTGCTTCCTGCTAAGTTGACTTTCCAAGGTAGCCACATTTACAAAAAGCTGACTGGCACTGTGGTTAACCAAGAATCTTAAGAAGTGCTGATCACTGTATTTGAAGGTATCTAGTCAACTGAAGGAATAAGGAGCCTCTTTGTTCAAAAGGCATCACGTGCTTCCTGTTCCACACTGTTGAATTCAGTTTCTCAACAATGAAGGTAGTTTAAGCAGGGCAGCCAGTGAAGCAAGAGGGAGTGTGGTATCCTTTGGAACATCTGGCTAGAAAACAATGATGCTATCAGACCCCCAAAGAGAAACATATAAAGCAGAACCACTAACCCAGTGCATGCCTAGAAAACACCTTCCAGGGTCACCAGCACTATATAAGTAGTCATGATAGGCTAAGGGCAGAACTCAGTGGTAATGCACTTACCTAGTCAACATGAGGCAAGCAGAAAAACTAAGAAAGAAAATTGAGTGTGGTGGTGTGTGCACAATTCCAAAATTATGTTTAAACAAATAACATTGATATGCAGGGTGCAGAACTCCATAGGTCAAAATCTTTAACATTCATACAGACCAGCAATGTCCTTCTCTGACCTCCTCATGAACATGCCAAAGTACATACTGCCATACACCCATATGCATGCAACACACAAACACATACACAAATACACATACACATTACATACATGCACATCATGTAAGTACACACACACAAATGTGTGTGCATCACAGATATCACACCATCACACACATCCATAACATATACACAAACATGAATACATGGCACACACAAACATGCATATCTTTCACACAAATATGTACGCATCACACATATGCTCATATATACCACATACCACAAATAATATAGAATAAATGAAATGAATTTCAGTTTACAGTGGTGCTCTATCCTTTATATCCTGATAAACTCATGGAAAATTGAAAGCAACATATGTCAAAGAAACATTTAATTCATCTAGCCCTTTGAATACCTTTGTTAGTAGTACAACATACTACAGAGTGTTGGTTGTTTGTTCCATGATTGTGTGGCTGGCTGGGAGCTGCACTCTGGACTGGGGATCAGCATAAGAAGAGGATTCTATTGCATATTGCTAACCTGGAGAAAATATTAAAATTTAAAGCTTGGTATTTGCTGATTACGTAGTGCTTTGGCAGCACTGTAAAGTTTTTTAAAAGTTGAGGATAGTATGTACATAAAAATACAATAAGTAAAAATTGTCAATATGCAAATATTAGAAAGATTATCTCTACACTTTGGCGGTAAGTACATGTGTCCACAATGATTCATCCTTCTTTATTGCAGAGCTTTGATACCTCCCTTGAGGTTATATGTGGCCATGTGACTAAGTTCTGCCAAATGAGACCGACAGAAGCAGAAGTGAGGAGGAAGAGTATCAGCAGGGGCAGCATCATGTTGCTAATTTGACCTCCTTCCTCTGTCCAGCCAGGTGGAGGTAGCAGCCAGAGGAAGCAAGCCCGTAAGAAACATCCCTCAGTGGCCTCTGCATCAGCTCCTGCTTCCTGGCCTGCTTGAGTTCCAGTCCTGGCTTCCTTTGGTGATGAGCAGCAGTGTGGAAGTGTAAGCTGAATAAACCCTTTCCTCCCCAGCTTGCCTCTTGGTCATGATGTTTGTGCAGGAATAGAAACCCCGACTAAAACACCAACACACACACACACACACACACACACACACACACACACACGCACACACACACTTATATTAATAATTTTTTGCTACTGTTTGTCCCCCTTTCCACCTGACCCAAAGTATCACCACTGCAGTGCATCTCCAAGGAATTATGGACTTAGGTGAGTCCTGCTCAGTAGCTGAATGGGAATGAATAATTCATTGTTATAGGTAAAATAAAACTATTATGAAGTCCTGGGATCTGTTGTCTTCACCGACAGTCTTGCAAACATTTTTTGCTAATTACCTCTTGAAGAAAACAAGAGAGTAGAAAGAAGATGGGGAAGTATAAAGAGGAGATCGTCTAAGCAGCGCCATGTACTGGCAAGATGTAGGCACTTTCTAATAATTGAGTCCAGAAACTGTTCACAACAAAACTTGTCAAATTATCATATTATAATTCCACTGTCACTGAGAAGTTAAAAGTTAGTTAACAAGCTTGATTTTCTCTTTATCTATTTTTCTAATTTCTTTATCCTTTATTTACCTTTCAAATGTTTTCCCCTTTCCAGGTCTCCCCTTTGGAAACCCCTTATCCCTTCCCCCCTCCCCCACCTCCATGAGGGTATTCCCCCACCCACTCACCCACCCACTCCTGTCTTCCCTCCCTGGCATTCCTCTATACTGGGGCATCTAACACCCTCAGGCCCAAGGGCCTCTCCTCCCACTGATGGCTAACAAGGCCCTCCTCTGCCACATATGTGGCCAGCACCATGGGTCCCTCCATGTGTTTTCTTTGGTTGGTGGTCCAGTCTCTGGGAGCACCCGGGGGTGGGGGGGGTCAGGCCACTTGACATTGTTGCTCCCTCCATGGGCTGCAAACTCCCACAGCTCCTTTGGTCCCTTCTCCAACTCCTCCATCTGGGACCTCATGCTCAGTCCCATGGTTGCTGTGAAGTGAATCTTGGGTATTCCAAACTTTTGGGCTCATATATGCTTATCATTGAGTACATATGGTGTACGTTCTGTTGTGACTTGGTTACCTCACTCAGGATGATATTTTCAAATTCCATCTATTTGCCTGAGAACTTCATGAAGTCATTGTTTTTCATAGCTGAGTAGTAGTCCATTGTGTAAATGTACCACATTTTCTGTATCCATTCCTCTGTTGAGGGACATCTGAGTTGTTTCCAGCTTCTGGCTATTATAAATATGGCTGCTATGAGCATGTGTCTTTACATATGTTGGAGCATCTTCTGGGTATATGCCAAGGAGTGGTATAGCTGGGTCCTCAGGTAGTATTATGTCCATTTTTCTAAGGGTCCGCAAAACTGATTTCCCGAGTGGTTGTAGCAGTTTGCAATCCCACCAGCAATGGAGGAGTGTTCCTCTTTCTCCACATCCTTGCCAGCATCTGTTGTCACCTAAGTTTTTGATCTTAGCCATCCTGACTGGTATGAGGTGGAATCTCAGGGATGTTTTGATTTGTATTTCCCTGACGACTAAGGATGTTAAACAATTTTTAGGTGCTTCTCAGCCCTATGAGTTTCCTCAGTTGAGAATTCTCTGTTTAGCTCTGTTCCCCATATTTTGATGGGGTTTTTTTTGATCTTTGGAGTCTAACTTCTTGAGTTCTTTGTAAATATTGGATATTAGCCTTCTATCAGATGTAGGAGTGGTAAAGATCTTTTCCCAACCTGTTGGTTGCCATTTTGTGCTGTTGACAGTGTCCTTTGCCTTACAGGAGCTTTGCAATTTCATGAGGTCCTGTTTGAAGATTCTTGATCTTAGACCGTAAGTCACGGGTGTTCTGTTCAGGAACTTTTCCCCTGTGCCCATCTGTTGGAGACTTTTTCCCACTTTTTCTTCTATTAGATTCAGTGAATCTAGTTTTATGTGGAGGTCCTTGATCCACCTGGATTTGAGCTATGTACAAGGAGATAGGAATGGACCAATTCGCATTCTTCTACATGTAGACTGGTAGTTGAACCAGCACCATTTGTTCAAAATGCTGTCTTTTCTCCACGGGATGGTTTTAGCTCCTTTGTCAAAGATCAAGTGACCATAAGTGTCTGGGTTCATTTCTGGGTCTTCAATTCTATTCCATTGATCTACCTGCCTGTCACTGTACCAATACCATGCAGTTTTTATCACTACTGCTCTTGAGGTCAGGGATGCTGATTCCCCCAGAAGTTCTTTTGTTGTTGAGAATAGTTTTTGCTATCCTGGATTTTTTGTTATTCCAAATGAATTTGAGAATTGATCTTTCTAAGTCTATAAAGAATTCTATAAAGAATTCTATAAAGAATTGAGTTGGAATTTTGATGGGGATTGCATTGAATCTGTAGATTGCTTTTGGCAGGATGGCCATTTTAACTACATTAATCCTGCCAATCCATGAGCATGGGAGATCTTTCCAT
Organism: Rhynchomys soricoides; assembly: GCA_019843965.1. Lineage (NCBI taxonomy): Eukaryota > Metazoa > Chordata > Mammalia > Rodentia > Muridae > Rhynchomys > Rhynchomys soricoides. The sequence continues at coordinate 2,240,998 of JADRCH010000087.1, read as the reverse complement.
CTTCTGAGGTCTTCTTTGATTTCTTTCTTCAGAGACTTGAAGTTCTTGTCATTCAGATCTTTCACTTGTTTGGTTAGCGTCACACCAAGATACTTTGTATTGTTTGTGACTATTGTGAAGGGTGTCATTTCCCTAATTTATTTCTCAACCTGTTTATCCTTCAAGTATAGGAAGGTTACTGATTTGCTTGAGTTAATTTTGTATCCAGCCACTTTGCTGAAGTTCTTTATCAGCTGTAGCAGATCTCTGGTGGAGTTTTTCAGGTCACTTGCATATACCATCATATCATCTGCAAATAGTGATATTTTGACTTCTTCCTTTCCAATTTGTATCCCTTTGATCTCCTTTTGTTGTCTGATTGCTCTAGCTAGAACTTCAAGTGCTATATTGAATAGATAGGGAGAGAGAGGGCAACCTTGCCTAGTCCCTGATTTTATTGGGATTGCTTCAAGTTTCTCTCCATTTAGTTTGATGTTGGCTACTGCTTTGTTGTATATTGCTTTTACTATGTTTAGGTATGGGCCTTGAATTCCTGATCTTTCCAAGAATTTATCATGAGGGGATGTTGAATTTTGTCAAACAATTTTTCAGCATCTAATAAAATAACCATGTGGGGGGTTTTTTTTGAGTTTGGTTATGTAGTGGATTACATTGATGAATTTCCGTGTATTGAACCATCCCTACATCCCTGGGATGAAGCCTACTAGATTATGGTGAATGATCTTTTTGATGTGTTCTTGCATTCAGTTTTTGAGAATTTTATTGAGTATTTTTACATCAATATTCATAAGGGAAATTGGTCAGAAGTTTTATTTTTGGGTCTTTGTGAGGTTTTGGTATCAGTATAACTGTGACCTCATAGAATGAATTGGGTAGTGTTCCTTCCGGTTCTATTTTGTGAAATAGATTGAAGAGTATTGGTATTAGGTCTTCTTTGAAGGTCTGATAGAATTCTGCACTGAACCCATCTGTCCTGGGCTTTTTTGGTTGGGAGACTTTTAATGACTGCTTCTATTTCTTTAGGTGTTATGGGACAGTTTAGATGGTTTATCTGATCCTGACTTGACTTTGGTATTTGATATCTGTCTAGAAACTTGTCCATTTCATCCATATTTTCCAATTTTGTTGAGTATAGGCTTTTGTAGTAGGATCTGATGATTCTTTGAATTTTCTCAGAATCTGTTGTTATATCTTCCTTTTCATTTCTAATTTTGTTAATTTGGATACTGTCTCTGTGCCGTCTGGTTAGTCTGGCTAAGGGTTTATCTATCTTGTTCATTTTCTCAAAGAAACAGCTCCTGGTTTTGTTGATTATTTATACAGTTCTTTTTGTTTCTACTTGGTTGATTTCAGCCCTTAATTTGATTATTTCCTGCCTTCTACTCCTCTTGGGTGTATTAGCTTTTTTTTGTTGTAGAGCTTTCAGGTGTGCTGTTAAGCTGCTAGTATATGCTCTCTTCAGTTTCTTTTTGGAGGCACTCAGAGCTATGAGTTTTCCTCTTAACACTGTATCCCATAGGTTTGAGTAAGTTGTACTTATTTTGGTTAAATTCTAGGAACTCTTTAATTTCTTTCTTTATATCTTCCTTGATCAAGTTTTCATTGAGTAGAGCATTGTTCAGCTTCCATGTGTATGTGGGCTTTCTGTTGTTGTTGTTGCCATTGAAGACCAGCTTTAATCTGTAGTGATATGACTGGAGGCATGGGATTATTTCAGTCTTCTTATATCTGTTAAGGTTTGTTTTGTGACCGATTATATGGTCAATTTTGGAGAAGGTATCATGAGGTGCTGAGAAGAAAGTATGTTCTTTTGATTTAGGATGAAATGTTCTATAGATATCTGTTAAACCATTTGGCTCTTAACAACTATTAGTTTCACTGTGTTTCTGTTTAGTTTGTGTTTCCAAGATCAGTCCATTTATGATAGTGGGGTGTTGAAGTCTCCCACTATCATTGTGTGAGTTGTAATATGTGCTTTGAGCTTTAGTAAAGTTTCTTTTATGAATGTGGGTGCCCTTGCATTCGGGGCATGTTCAGAATTGAGAATTCTTGGCAGATTTTTTCCTTTGATGAGTATGAAGTGTCCTTCCTTATCTTTTTTGATGACTTTTGGTTTAAAGTCGATTTTATCCAATATTAGAATGACTACTCCAGCCTGTTTCTTGGAGCCATTTGCTTGGAAAATTGTTTTCCAGCCCTTTACTCTGAGGTAGTGTTTATCTTTAACATGGATGTGTTTCCTGGATGCAGCAAAATGCTGGGTCCTGTTTATGGATCCAGTCTGTCAATCCATGTCTTTTTATTGGGGAACTGAGTCCATTGATGTTGAGATATTAAGGAATAGTGATTGTTGCTTCCTGTTATTTTTGACGTTGTTTTTATGTTTGTGCGGCTATCTTCTTTTGAGTTTGTTGAAAGATTACTTTCTTGCTTTTTCTTGGGTGTAGTTTCCCTCCTTGAGTTGGCATTTTCCATGTATTATTCTTTGTAGGGCTGGGTTTGTGGAAACATATTGTATAAATTTGGTTTTGTCATAGAATATTTTGGTTTCACCATCTATGGTAATTGAGATTTTTGCTGGTTATAGCAGCCTGGGCTGGCATTCATGTTCTCTTAGGTTCTGTATGAGATCTGCCCAGGTTCTTCTAGCTTTCATAGTCCCTGGTGAGAAGTCTGGTGTAATTCTGATAGGTTTGCCTTTATAGGTTACTTGCCCTTTTTCCTTACTGCTTTTAATATTCTTTCCTTGTTTTGTGTATTTGGCTTTTTGACTATAATATGACAGGAGGAATTTCTTTTCTGGTCCAATCTATTTGGAGTTCTGTAGGCTTCTTGTATATTTATGTTCATCTCTTTCTTTAGGTTAGGGAAGTTTTCTTCTATAATTTTGTTGAAGATATTTACTGGTCCTTTAAGTTGGGCATCTTCACTCTCTTCTATACCTATTATCCTCAGGTTCTGTCTTCTCATTGCATCCTGGATATCCTGGATGTTTTGGGTTAGGAGCTTTTTGCATTTTACGTTTTCTTTGACTGTTGTGTCAATGTTTTCTATGGTATCTTACTCACCTGAGATTCTCTCTTCTATCTCTTGTATTCTGTTGGTGATACTTGCATCTATGACTCCTGATCTCTTTCCTAGGTTTTCTAACTCCAGGGTTGTCTCCCTTTGTGATTTTTTTATTGTTTCTATATCCATTTTTAGTTCCTGGATGGTTTTGTTCATTTCTTTCACCTCTTCGATTGTGTTTGCCTATAATTCTTTAAGGGATTTTTGTGTTTCCTCTTTAAGGGCTTCTACCTGTTTACCTGTGTTCTCTTGTATTTCTTTAAGGGAGTTATTTATGTCCTTCTTAAAGTCTTGAATCGTCATCATGAGATGTTATTTTAGATCTGAGTCTTGTTTTTCTGCTGTGTTGGGGTACCCAGGGCTTGCTCTGGTGGGAGAACTGGGTTCTGATGATGCCAAGTAGCCTTAGTTTCTGTTCCTTATGCTTTTGCCCTTGCCTTTCGCCATCTGGTTATCTCTGGTGTTAGCTGGTCTTACTCTCTCTGACTGTGGCTTGTTCCTCTTACAAGCCTCTGTGTCAATACTCCTTGAAGACCAGTTCTCTCTGAGAGGAATTTGGGTTTGGAGAGCTGTGGTACAGGGTCAGCCCTGGAGTGCAGACAGAAACCAGAAGGATCTTGTCTTCAGCTGTCCCTTGGTTCCTGGGTCCTGATGGCTCTGCAAGGGTCCCTCTTGATCCAGTGAATTTGAACAGAAGTGGTGGTTTGCCTGTGCTCGCAGGTATGTCGGCACTCCTGGGATACCAGCTCTTTTCTGGCACTATTTGAGTATGGAGCCCTGTGTCACAGGATCAGCTTCCCAGCCACAGAAAGAAACCAGAAAACCACTCCTCAGTCCCTGTGTCCTGGGGATTCCAGGTGGGTCCCTCCGAGCAGACAGGCTTGTCCATACTCCTAGGAGTCTAGCTTTCTCCCAGCACTATTTGGCTATGGAGACCTGGTGGTCCAGGCAGAGGTCCTTGGGCACATATCTCTGTTTTTTCTAAATAAAGACTTATACAATTTATGTCAATTTTGGACTGACTTAAAAACTGTGTGGTTTGACTTGGCTACTGGGTTAATCAACCCTCTCAATTTTTTCTACACGTTTGACAGCTAATTTGGTTGTCTGACAAAGGGAAATGTGTCTTTAAAGACTATTATATGTGGTATCATTCTGCTGACTTCCAAATTACATACCACAAATTTGATCTGTAATCCTTACTCTGCCTAAAAATGCATAAGTGGATAAATATTCTTAAGTCTAAGGATAGAAAGCTGGGGAGCAAATTTCCTTGCTCCTCGGGAGCTCACAGTTACTCTACCATACTCATCAATGCTATTTCACCTCACTTTCAGATATGTGACCTTTAGTAATTATACACATAAGGTCAAGTTAGCACATGAAAGAAGCCAGCTGGCAGAGAAGATTGGAACATTGATCCTCACTGAACTTCTAACCTTCCTCCCAGCTCTGGCACAATCTTTCTTGGAAGTGTTTTCTGCTTTCTTAATAAACATTCTCCGAATCTGCTACCATCGATGAAACTCTGGTTAACTGTTTTGTTTGTTTGTTTGTTTTGCTTGTTCTTATTTTGTTTGTTTGTTTTTTTCTGTCTCAGGACACAAGAACTAGAAAATTCCTGTGAGTGCCCACCAGACTCCAACATCCACCAGTAACAGCTGTGAAGCCACCAGCGAGGAGTTAAGACTTATGTTTTTAATCTCTTACAACTTTCTCCTTATTAAGGGGCTCTTGGGAGGAGTCCAGAATGCTTTCCCTCTCTTTCTTCCTTAATGAGTGTTCCCCTCTGAACAGCTAGTGTATGTCTTCCTCCCCCCTCATCCTCCTTTCATTTTCCTTGAGGCATGTGGAGAGAGCTGGCCCAGGTACACTGAGGTGATTAGCAGGTGCATACAGTGGAGCAGCAAGGGTGATGATGGTGGGAAACTGATGGTCCTGAGTTACATCCATTCTCCACCTCCCCACCCATATACCCCATGTCTTATTGCACCATAGGTTAGGTGAATCAGGAATGTACCCTCTCCCTACCATGTAGCAAGAGTGGTGTGGCCCAGGCTGAATTCACAAAGTGCCTGGAGTTACAGATGCCATCACAGTGACATACTGGATTGCTCCAAATGAAACTTCACTATCACTGGTAATTGCTTTCATGTTGGGAATGTTCTACCCTGGGAAGTTTGTTGTTCTGGAATCCAGGGCAACTATAAGTTTAAGAAAGTTGCTCATCTCTAGGATTTAACATACCTGCAAGGGTAAGCAGGCAGGTAACACAAAGGGAAAGATACAAATACAAGATTAATCCAGCATTGCCAGGCTTTCATCACACCATCATATGAGCCCAAATGAAAAAATGAGATGCTTTTAAATAAAGCAATGTCTGTTATAAAAGGAATGACATCTCTGAGAAATTGGTTAGTTGAAAATTGTTGGTGACAACAAAATAGAAATGTCTCAAGGATTCCTAACACGCCTGCCTGTGTTGCAAACACAGAGAGCTAAGTTATCAGCAGAATGTAGGTATTTAAAAATCATGCTCCCTAAATGTATTTCTTCCTTAAAGACGAATAAGACCAAAAAAAAAAAAATCATAACATAGTGAAGTAAAAGAGACATTAAAAATTGTTAGCATGAAAAATGGTTTGGGTAAAGAAAGTTTAAGAATAAAAGGTAATGTTTTCAGATAAGAGAGGAGTTTTAAATGTGAATATTGTCATGATGTGAAGGACTTTTGCAAAATTTAAATGTAAAAACCACCAAAACCCTTAAGCATATCACACAGGTTGATGCAAAAGAAACTGTTTTGGTCTGTATGTCCTGAATAATCATCTGGGTTCAAACACATTTTTATTAATCAAAATAGGAATCATTACAATTTGCCAACAAGTAATAAGTAAGTTTATTTCTAGCATAAAAATGCATATTTTCCCATTCAACAAACTTGAAATCCTGCAGGTTGTGGATTTATTTCCCCTGCAGAACACTGTCAAAATATAAAGACACAATAGTTAAGGCTGTGAGGAGTCAGGTAAATAATGTGTATGAGGGGCAAGGCTTTAGAGCCCAGTAAACTAACCTTTGAAGCACTGGTTATAGGATATGCCATTGATGTGAATTGGGTCCTGTTGACCAATGCTGGCAGCAGGCATCACAGCTTCTGATTCATCTTATTGACTGGCTGAGCCCACTTCTCAGATACATTGGCTCCACAGGGATCCAGAAATCTCTAGTGGACCATCCATGCAGAAGATCATCACCCAGTATGAATTTGGTTAGGAAGTCCTTTGGAGCCTCCCACATAACAACTGAGCTAGACAATTGCTGTTGTCTTGTATAATCCACCTTCCATCATATGTCACAATCCAATCAAGAAACAGTTTGAACAAGAGAAGACCATAGTTCAAGATGGCAATTTTTTTTTTAATTTTATTTTTAGCCAGCCAATGAGATCCCTACCCACAGAACTCTTTTGCCATTCCAAATTACTTCAAATGCTAAGTAGTCATCATACATACTTTGGCAACTTTTCCTATATTTGGAATAAGACGAGTTTTGAGGATTGCTTTCAGCTGGTCACTGTCAGTTTCTGATGGCCACCACTATGTTTCTCATCTTCAAGTTTGTTGTCTTCTTTGCAAAAGTTTCTGACCCATCATTGCACTGGATGCTTATTTGCATTTAAGCCTAATGCATTGCTGATATCAAGAGTTCTCTCTACTGCTTTACAGCCCCTTTTGAGTTCAAATAAGAAAATGCCTCAAATTTGCTTTTTTGTCTAACATCATTTCCATAGTATAAAATGAATACAAAATAAACAACAAGTAATAAATCATTAGCAAAAAAATAAAGTGAGAAATTCACTTTGATATTATCTATAACATTGCCACATTTATTAAGAATTAATTCCAATATCAGAAAGCAAACTTCATCAATGCAGATGCTGCAATTACTTTTGCACTGATTTATTAGAAGGTCAGAGTAGGTAAAATCAATAACAAGATATAATGGTGGCACATATGTGATTAAATTTACTAAAATTAAAATGTATATTTTTCTTAGCATTGTATATTTCAACAAACTTATTTCACCAGTCAATCTGCCCTAGGCATTATAGAAGAGCGCAGAGGAAGACAATGGAACCCCAGGCACTCCAAGTTAACTTCTAAATTTGGCTTTTGGGTTTCTCAAAAACAAAGACAGTACAAATGGCCCGTAAGAAATGATTACATACACAAGACCAAACCCAGCTGATAAACTCACTGCTGCCCCCAGTAATTCTTTCCTGGACAGATGAAACCTGAGAAAACTCAGGTAAGTATGCCTAAGAAAAAAAGGCATATCAAGGGACAGTGTTTGTCACAGCTATGAAAAACTAAGTCACAGGAAATTAACTGTCTTCAGTGGTTTCCAAGAAGGTCTATGCGCTCTCGCTCTCTCTCTCTCTCTCTCTCTCTCTCTCTCTCTCTCTCTCTCCAAAAAAAGAAAATAAAAGGAACAATGTCTCATTTGCCAGAAGAATTGGGGGGCTTAGATTCAATGATGGCTGATAGTAAAGATTAGTGATGCCCAAGTTTTTCTGATAAAAGACCAACTTAAAGAATTATGTTGAGCTGTTTTGGGTTAACTCTAGATGTGACAGGTGAAAATATTTGATTTTTTAAATATTGGGACTTCATTCTTTGGTATAACCAACAACCTAGTATACATTATTAAATGAACTCATGTAGCACCTAGTATTGATGAGAGTGCCCAAAAGCAAAAGGAGTTATTGTTGTTAGTCACAGCCTTGGGAATTGCCCATACATGGCCCAATGACAAGACTAAACATTGGGCACTCTCTTTTCTTAACACAAAAGTTAAAAGACATCCCTAGACTCATAGTTTGTGAATACCTAGGACTAGTCTAACTATAACACTGCAAAAGAAACTAATCCACTACCTCGCCTTAATCTGGTACAAAGGATAGAAATGGTCTAAAAAGATACTGACAAAATTAGATTTGGTCATTCTTCTTTGTCAAAAGATAAATATTTTCTGATGTTTTGTGACTCCTTCTCAGAGTGGACAGAAAACTACCCCACCCAGACTAAAAAAGAAAAACAATCTAAGAATGTGATTCTCTAGAATAAGTCTTTTACTGTCCGTATTATTTAGGGTTCTCTAGAGGAAAAAAAAAAAGAACAACTGAGAAATTCACATATATCTGAGGTCAGCAGCAAAATTACACCTAGGAGCTGAGTGCTGAGAACCTGGTGGTAGCCTGGTCCTAAGTCTGGGTGCTTCAGCAGTCAGGATAGTTCCACAACAGCTGGCCCTTACTAGGGTTCTCACCTGTAGTTGCTCAGTCTAAAGGCTTGGTGAGCCAACAGTCCCAATTTGTTACCAGAAGCCTAGAAGTTTCCTGGAGAGTCATGGGTCCCTTGTCCATGATTAAAGGCCATACACAAATGCAGGTTCTGATTTAACAACGGAATGGGTAGCAACAAAGTGTAAACTACCTCAGTGGCAAGAAGGACAGTTAAGCCAGAAAGAGAAAAGATGATCTTCCTTCTGCCAAGCCCCTTTTATTTCCATTTTATTCATTTCATTTCTGGTAGCTAGTGCTGCTACCAGAAGGCGCTGCCCACAGTCAAGGTAGGTCTATTCCACATCAACCAATCAGGAACCTATTCTAGTGAGGCTTCCTACTCCAATGGTTCTAATTTGTGTCACGTTGACATTGAATCAGCCATAAGAGTGTCTGAGTCTCCTTAACCTCAAGAGCATTTTTAAGACAGTACATGTGAACCTTACCTGTCTACTCAAACAAGAAAAAGAAATGCCTTTATGTACAAAGACACAGGGAATTTCACAAAATGTGGAAGATGCTGCACACTCAGACTGGGGCCAGAGCCAACCCAGCATAAGACACACATGGGTGGGAATTCCACAACTTTCAGTGGAAGCTGGAGACACAAAGAAAATGCTCCTTACCCAAGGTAAGGCACCCATACACAAGCAGGCCCTCAAAAGATATGAGAGACTGTCACTGTGGGGTGCAGGCCAGAGCTGACTCAGGTGTGAATGGCCACAACAGATGAAGTGGAGGAAGTGATATGTCAGGAATTTGAGACCATTGGAAAGTGGTTATTATTGCCAATAGTAGCTGACTTTCAGAGGAAAACTATGGGTAGATCCTATAACCCTTAATATAAGTCCCACAGGGGGTGGGGAGAACATGTGTCAACCCTAGTATGATTTAAAGTTACTTAATCCTCTCATGAGTATTGTGAATACCTCCACTGAAAGAAGAAAAGTGAATTGATATGGAAAGAAGAAAGGAAGGAAAGAAGGAAGGAAGGAAGGGAGGGAGGAAAGAAGGAAGGAAGAGCAAGCAAGCCGAACCAATACACTGATTGCAGTTGCACAAGCCTCAGTGAAGAAACAAAACACACAACACACACACACACACACACACACACACACAAGCATGCACACACATGCACATGAAAAGGCAACATGTCTCCCCTAAAAATTACTCTTATAGTGATGGTCCTCCATGAGAATGATTTGGATTAACTTCCAGACAAAGAATTCAAAATAATGATAACAAATTCAGACAACTCAAAGAAAACTGAGACCAGGAAGAATAGAGTTAAGGATATGACAACAGAGCCAGTAAAGAGTTAGAAAAACTAAAGAAAGGCTAAAATAAAATGATTCTGGAAATGAAAACTTCAATGAGCAAGACTAAAAGCACAGTGGGAAGCCTCACCAACAGAATGCAGGACATGGACAACAGATTGCTGGGGCATAGAGACAATAGGAGGAATTGGATCCCCCAGTAAAAGTCAATGAAAAACCATTTTTAATGCCTCTGAGAACCATACCTCATCACCAATGATAGACATTACCTTGGAGTAAAAGGATGAAAAATGAGCATTCCAGGTGAATGGATCTAAAGAAGAAGGCATAACTGTTCTGATAAATAGAGTTATTATTTTTGATAAATAGAGTTTAAACCAAAACTATATGCAAATTCAATTTAGTTCTAAATAAACTGAGGTTTGAAAATTAACATAGGTTCATTCAGATTACATTGCAAGTCACAAATGGTGGAAGTTTCATACCATTTTTTTCTGTGTTAATTATAACAGTTTCTTTTCCCGTTGCTGTGATAAAATATTCTGATCAAAGCAACTTATAATAGAAATTATTTATTTTAGCTCATGATTCCAGGTATAGTCTGTCATTGCAAGGAAGTTAGGCAACAGAAGCTTTGAGACACCTGTCAATTGAGCTGCTATTCAGAGGGAAAGAACAAGAAGTACTGTGCCCTGCTGACCCTCTCCTTTGTGCATAGTTCAGGATTCCTGCCCTGAGAACTGTTGACCCGTAATTAAAGTGAGTGATCTCACAATAATTAATGTAATCAAGACAACCCCCCATAGACATGCCTACAGGCCCACCCAATCTTTCACTGAAACTCCCTTCCCTAGTAACTCTAGATTGTGCTGACAATTAACACTATCACATAAATTTACATGATTTGTTTAAAACTTTTAAGAAGCTATAGTATTCATGTTTTGAAATTTCATACTTTGTATAACATTGGATAAAAATTTTCAGCATCATCTTTTTAAAACCTTGTCAAAAGAAAAATTTTAAAGGTCACTTTAATAATCAGTAAGGGAACAATGCATCGAGAGGATTTTAGCAGTCTAAGTATAAACACACAAAGCACAGGTGCACCCAGCTTTGTACCATAAATATCCCCGAAGAAGGGCACAAATTAATTCTAACACAGTGATAGAAGGTGACTTCAATACCCGGTCTCAACAATATATAGGTAATTCAGACAAAAACAAAACAGAGAAACATTGGAGCTAAAGATGTCATCATTAATCAAATGGACCTAATAGATATCTATAGAACATTCCATGTCAACACTAGAGTTAACAGATAAATTAACTCGTGGAGCACTTGAATTTTCTCTGATGTTGATCATAGACAAAGATACAAAACAAGTCTCAGCAAATGGTAGACAATTGAAATAACATCCTATGTTGTATCTGAGCCACAATGAAATAAAGCTAGACAAAAAATTCATAGAATTGAATTAAAATGAATAATCTGTGTGTGTGTGTGTGAGAGAGAGAGAGAGAGCTCAAATAAATAATAGCATTCTACTTTAATGCCTTGAGAAGAAAAAAAAAAAAAACAAGAAAAATCAACCCCAAATCAGCTGACTCTATCAATTTAAAATATCAGTGTCAATTATGTGATATCTCCATGAGTTATTGGCCAAAGAGACCCCAGAAGCACCCAAAACAGCACAGGCTATGGTGATTGCTCTTGCATAGTAGCCTGGTGAGCTTTAACTGTCACCTTAATACAACAGAGCTATCTGGGAGGAGACTCTAATTTACTTAGCCTAACTTGGTCTGTGAGGGGTTGTCTTCATTGTTCATTTATGTAGGAGGTCCTAGCCCATTGTGGGTAGTACCAATACCTTGTCTAGTGGTCCCAAACTTCATATGAAAACTAGCTGGGCATCAACATTTCTCCCAGCCAATAAGTAGGAACCCCCATTGTTCCTGCTGTGATTCTGTGGTTGTGAATTCCTTACTCGTAGGGAGCAGCACACAGGCCCAACTTCTGGTTCCCGCCCTTGCTTCCCTCAATGTTGGATTCCGACATGGAATTGTAAACAAACCCTTTCTCCCCCAAAGTTACTTTGGATCAGTGTCTCCTAGGTAATAAGAACTTTGAACTTTGTGAAACAGGCAAGGTTTCTGATTTCTGACATACTATAAATACTAGACCATTGCTTATACTCTTCTGAGATATACTGCTGCCAAGAGTCAGGGTGATCTTGTGGTTAGGCAGGTTCCTTGAGAGCCCAAGGCTGACACCCACCTCCCCACCTTTGTGCCCATAGCCTGCAGGCAGCTCCATTGCCTTATGTTCTCAATCCAAACCAACCAACTTACTGCAATGAATATCTGCACATGAAACTGTTTGGGCAAAAAGATATACTGTATTACACGCTGCAGTCTCTAATGCCAATATGCTGAACAAATATGTGATGGAGAGGTGGGAAAGATAGAAGCACTGGGTGCTTGCTGGAGAGAGTCGGAACTAGAGACTTAATAAGAGTGACAGGTGCAAGAGAAGTTTGTGGGCAATGGGCAAACATGTTCTTGCCATGTAGGACTGGAAGGGTTGTGTACCACAGACTGGAGCTGACTCAGCCCCCTAACTTGCTGACTAGCTGCATGATTACTCTGGCTCTGAGCAATAACAGGATGTCTAATATGAAGAATGGTTCATTTTCTGGAATGGACCTCCTTGGAGGACCTCCATGGTCCATACTGTTCCTGCATGCCATGCTGGCACTCATGGTACCCGCTGCTGCCCCAGGCTGTGTTGAAGCTTCATGTGGATGATGTCTGTGCTCTAGGTTGCCTCTGAAGGTCATGATGATGTCTGAGGCCCATCCACCAGTTGCCCCCAGAGGACATATTGATGTGAATGGCCTGTGCTGTTGCCTGAGGCCATGTTGATGTTTGTGGTGGTACATGTTGCCTCCAAGGGCCACATTGGGTCCTGTGATCCTGCTGTAGCCAGGAGATGTGTTGATGTCTATGGCTTGTGTTACCACCAAAGTCCATAGTCTGTGCTACTGCCTGAAGCCATGATGATGTCTGTAGGCTGTGCTACTCTGAAAGCCATGCTGATATCAGTGGCCCATGCTGCTTCCAAGGGCCATGAGGGTGTTAGTAGTCCCTGTTGTGCCTGGGGGCTATATTGCTGCCCATAGTCTGAGTTGCCATTGGAGACCATGTTGAGGTCTGAGGTTTCCTGATGTCAATAAAGTTCATGTGGATGTCAGTGGTCTGTGCTGCTGTCTGAGCCATGTTGATATTCTTGTGTTGGACTGCTGAAGGGGACCATATTGGTGCCTGTGGCCCGTGTCTCAGAGGCTACGTTGATGACCATGGCCTGTATTGCTGTCGAGAGCCATGATGACGTCCATCACCCATGCTACAATAAAGGGGCACATTGATGCTCATGGTCTGTACTGCTACCAGAGACCATGCTGAGCCCCATGGTATGTGCTGATGCAGGAAGGTATGTGTAATGTCCATGACCATGTGAATGTCTGTGGTCCATTCTGTCACCAGAAAATATGTGAAAGCCCATGATCTGTGCTCCTGCTGACTGTAAAAGACAAGGAAGCAATTTTACAGTAGTATTAACAAATGCAGACAGTTGAAAAAGAAAGTCATAGAAGGCTTCGGTGATAACCCCCACCCCAAGCAACAGCCTAGAGAGAAAGCTATTGAGCATAACTCTTAAAATTTGTGATAAGGATGCTGAAGTACAGCTCTCCACAAATTATTGCTTCTGGTAGGGTGATGGGCGATGAAGGACTCAGTTTTCTGACAGAGCTGGCCACTTGGAGTTTGACCATGCTCCAATAAGTATGTGGGCAATAAAAATTGGACATCTTTATTTTGGGGGGAGTGAAGAGGTCATAAGAGTAGTGGAGGTGGGCTTGGGAAGACAAGAAAGAGGGTGTTATGGGGTGCATTATGTAAAATGTCAAGTAATCAATAAAGATATTAAATATTTCAAAAGTAAGACAAATACAAGGTAACATTTCAAAAAACACAAAATCTAAAGTAGACAGGTGGAATAGGTTTGTGAAACCTGTCTCACTATTTAGAGTTCTATTGAATTATTTACCACAGTTAATAATAACTATGTTAATATTTTTTATTTTAAAATTGTTGAAAGTTTCAAATGTCTTATAAAAGAACGTTGTTGCATAACGATGGTGATGAATTATTTCAGTTGACTTAACCATTCCATGTTCTATACATATATCAAAACTTTACATTGTATCTCATAAGCCTATATAATTATTTTTTAATAAAAATATTAATACATATACAATAAATGTAAGCATTAGTAAGGTTTTACCCTAGGTCTATCTAGTCCCTGGTTCTTTGTTACCCAAGTAGTGTGTTGGGTGGGTATGGGTTCCATCTTGTAGTGTAGGCCTTATGTCAAATCAGGTATTGGTTGTATACTCTCACAAGCCTTGTTCCCTAGCACATCTTGCAGGCAGGACACAATTGTTGATCAAAGGGTTTGTGGCTCATCTTGTGCTTACTTTTCTCTTTTGGTAGCATGTAGAGTACCTTTATGTACCAAAGATTCTAGCATGTAGGAATGAATGCTCAACTTCTTCATGTTCAGTAGATTGTGTAGTTGTTAAATTCAGCAATGGAGACTTGCTGTCAGTTTGTGGAGAGTAATCTATTACCTTTGCAACAGCCTGGGTTGTTTGAGTGTTCCCATGGGACATGACAACTACGTTTTTCAACATAACCTCAGAATTTTTGTTAATATGTTAATCATATAATTTCTCAGTTCTTCTCTATTTGGTAGCTCATTTAGGTGAAAGAAACAACAGTAAATATACTGTTGTTTATCACTTGGTCTATAGAAATAGTCATGGAGCTGAAGGATGGTTGTGTGATTTATTGGAATTTCATATTCCACTGAAGAAAAACTAAGATTCTTCATTGTAAAGATAAAATTCATGTATACATTCTCAATATGCAATTGCAAAGTACAAATCAACAATAGAAAAATGTGGTGAATGGCCAAAAATGTTCTTAAATAAAGATCTTTCTAGAATTCCCTTCATTTATTCCTTTTCTCTAATTTCCCTTCTTTTTCTCCCCTCCCTTCCTTTGTTCCTGTTATACCACCTCTCACTATTTATTCATGTTTTATACTATTGATATTTATTTACAAAACCACTCTATATATTTAGTATGTACCTAATCTTATTCTGGATTTGAAAATAAAGAGAAACCTCAATTTTTCAAATCACACCTTTGGGTTATTATTAAATCGCTATACCAAAATCAACTTTCTATTATAGATACTTCTAAAGACACTGTTTGGTACTGAACATACAAAAGATAACTTTTCAATAATGTTCACCATTTTAATTTGGACCTATTAAGTGTAAAAATGTGTAAAGTACTTTTAGAAACAAACAGTGATTTTCAAGGACTCATCAGCAGTGAAATGGACAGATGGTCTGTTAGGTCAACTCAGCCAATGCCGACCTTGCCTTAACCAGATGTGCCAAGAATCACTGCAAAAGAAAAGGAGTTGATAAAATATGTTTGATTGTGGGGTGTGTGTGTGTGTGAGAGAGAGAGAGAGAGAGAGAGAGAGAGAGAGAGAGAGAGAGAGACAGACAGACAGACAGGCAGAGACAGAGAGACAGAGAGACAGAGAGAATTACCAGAAAAAAGAGACAGTGTTTGGAAAGAAATGATCCGTGGAACAAGTGTGAAGAAGGGGGAAAATATACTGACTAAATAGTGAGACAGTGTGAACAATGTAGTCTGCCCTAAACACTAAGAAATGGTAGAAACCAACTAATAATTCTGAATACATAAGTTGTTAGTCCTAGTCTGGGAATACCATACATGAGGAAATGAGAGGCAAACGTCCTAGAGATGCCTTCTAGAGAGCCTATGGAGTGAAAGACTATACTGTTGCTGAGAAGTGATCCCTCCTGGAGGAAAGCACTTCTGTGAGTACTTGCCAAACTCAGGAACTCACAAGTTGCAACACCAAGAGGCTTAGGCACTGCAGGTTATCTACCACTAAAATTGATGAAACTAAGAGAGTGTCTAGTTGCCCAAGCTGCATGCAAGTAGTACATGCTTCATTCCTGAGTCATCTCTCTTTCTAGGATGGGCGTTCTGATGATGTAGTTCCCTTTGAGTCTCCCATCTTTCTCCTTGTAAGAAAACTCAATAAACTCAATGGTTCATTAAAATGGACTTTGACAGAATCATTTCTTTGGTCTGTCCTTGGTGCCTATTTAGAGTGAACAGATGTTTATCTACATCTCCCCAGGGAATGCCA
The DNA here is from genome assembly GCA_019843965.1 of Rhynchomys soricoides. Classification (NCBI taxonomy): domain Eukaryota; kingdom Metazoa; phylum Chordata; class Mammalia; order Rodentia; family Muridae; genus Rhynchomys; species Rhynchomys soricoides. The sequence continues at coordinate 2,224,984 of JADRCH010000087.1, read as the reverse complement.
TGCAACAAATGTGGATGCAAAATGCCACCTGGGCTCTCACAGGAGACCAGCCTAGGAAAAGGCACAGTGTTCTCTGGATCAATCTTTATTCATTGGTCAGTGGCCATTGAGAAGCATTCAAGTGATTTATCCACACTAGCTTTTAGTGAGTTCCTCTGTCCTATCTCTCTCCATCCCTAATTTAGCCATATAAAGCCTGCTACAGGAAGAAGCCAGAGATCCAGAAACATACCATTCCCCAGTCTTTGTGGCAAAGCATTGTGCTCACTCCATCACTATGCTTGCATGTGGATAGTGGCCTCCATTCCCTTTTGCCACACTCATATACATGCTGTTGGTCAATTTGGGTTACCAAGCTGATTCCAGTAGGAAACATGGAGGGTATGGGTAAAGCATGCTTCTGTGTGACTCTGCGAATGTTTCCACAGGCAATTATAAGGACTCTTAAATAATGAATGAGTGGATTCCTTGATGGATTCACACTGAGGTAATGAAGGGTAAGGGGTGAGACATAACAGCAGGTAGCAGCCACATCCTTTGGGTTCTGTCTCACCTTGGATTCCTTTCTTTCTCTGCTTTCTGGCTACCATGATAAAACTTCTCTGCTCTGCTCTGGTTTCCCCGCTATAATAGAATGGCATCTCTGAAACTGTGAGCCAAAGCATTTCTTCCTATATCATTGTCTCTGTAAGGTAAGAATAGTAGCTGCTGTACATGAAGTTTAAGCCTCAGCTTACAATTCTTGCTGTAGCCAATCTTCTGGCTTTCTCTTGTATATTTCAGTTTCCCTTGAGTCTCTGGTATAAGTCCTAAGATTCAAGATGTCAGCACAGTCTGCTGTAAACAGAACAATGGACATGTGCTTTAGATATAATTGCCCATACCTTTGAACCATGACCTCAAACCAATCTTAAATACCCAGCATCTTGTCCAGAACAGTCTCTACCTATGCCCTATATATCAGTGTAAGAATAATAATGTCTACCAGACTTTTATGTCAGTTTTCCAGAAAACTGTGATGTCAAAGGAATTATCTCACTTAACCAGGATTCTTTGGAATGAAAATTATTACTATTTCCTACATAAGAATCAAGGCTCAGTCAAATCCAATGACTGGTCCAACATCTCTCTCTGTGTGTCTCTTTCTCTCTCTCTCTCTCTCTCTCTCTCTCTCTCTCTCTCTCTCTCTCTCCATATGTGGTGTGTGTGTGTGTGTGTGTGTGTGTGTGTGTGTGTGTGT
>JADRCH010000087.1:2206969-2223734 GCA_019843965.1 Rhynchomys soricoides | reverse complement strand
GTGTGTGTGTGTGTGTGTGTGTGTGTGTGTGTGTGTGTGTCAGGATTTATGTTTAGATCCATAAATAACTCTTCATCTCTTCATGGTTAGAGAGAAAGACTTCAGTTGGTAAGATGGACCAGACAGGGCTCCATGTGAGGCAGGGAGGTTGCTTGTTGTGTACTCTGCACAGGCTTAAAGTTACTATATTATTTTTAAATATGTGAAAAGACATAATGAAATAACTTACTCTGTCCCAGATACCATACCACCCTTAGTAAATTCCGTTTCCCAAGGCCTGACTTCATGATAGGAGAGAAAAAGGTAAACAGTTTCAGGTCAACAAAGACCTAGTGTGAATTAAAGTGAAGTGATATTTTTCAGGTCATAAAAGTCCCCAAAGTCAATATGGAGCCTGAAACTGCCATCTCCTGTAACCAGGCAAGACTTCCAATGGAGGGACTGGGACACATACCAAGCCACAAATCTTAGACTCACAATTTTTTCTGCCTACGAGATGTGCAGGGGTAAAGGAGCAGAATTTGAGGAAAGGGTCAACCAATGACTAGTTTAGCTTGAGCACCATGCTATGAGAAGGAGTCCACCACAGCACTATTAATGATATTCTGCTATACTTGCAGACAGGAGCCTAGCATAAATGTCATCACAAAGGTTTTACCCAGCAACTAATGGAAACTGATGCAAAGACCCACAGCCAGACATTGGGTGCAGCTTGGGGAATCCTGTAGAAGAGGGGGAAGATAGATTAAAGGAGCCAGAGAGGTAAAGGACACCACAAGAAACATACAGAATCAACTAACCTGGGCCCACAGGGGCTCTTAACTGAACTGCCAACCATACAGCATGTATGGGACACATCTAGGCCCTCTAAACATATGTAACAGTTGTGTAGATGGTTCTCCATATGGGACTCATAAAGAGGGAGAAGGGGATGTCTCTGACTACATTGCCTGCCTTTGGATCCCTTTCCTCTAACTGGGCTACGTTGTCTAGCCTCAATGGAAGAAGATGTGCCTAATCTTACTACAAGTTGATATGCCAAGATTTGTTGATATTCATGGGAGGTCACCCTTATTTTGAGGAGAACGAGAAGAGGGGTGAATGGGGAGAAAGGAGGTGAAAGGGAGGACTAGGAGGAGAGGAGGGAGGAGAAGCTGCAAACAGGATGTAAAGCAAATAAATAACTTAATACAAAAAATTTCCCAAAATCTCTGTTCACCTAGCACATACATACCTGGAACATAGAGGAGCCATGTTTCATGGAGCCATAATGTACATTTGTATAGGAATTTGTTAGCATTTTGTGTTATAAGACACTTAGCTATAAAAATACAACCCTGGGAAATTGGGTGTCATTATGAGATGTTGCCTTATGGAGTAGAAATCATTATAAGTTTTAATGCCATGAACCAAATGATTTGAGCTCCAGTTTATGGATCCAGTTTGTCAGTCTATGTCTTTTTATTGGGGAGTTGAGACCATTGATGTTAAGAGATATTAAAGAATAGTGATTGTTGCTTCCTGTTATTTTTGATGTTGTTTATATGTTTGTGTGGCTATCTTCTTTTGAGTTTGTTAAAAGATTACTTTCTTGCTTTTTCTTGAGTGTAGTTTCCCTCCTTGAGTTGATGTTTTCCATGTATTATTCTTTGTAGGGCTGGGTTTGTGGAAACCTATTGTGCAAATTTGGATTTGTCATAGAATATTTTGGTTTCACCATCTATGATTATTGTGAGTTTTGCTGGGTATAGCAGCCTGGGCTGGCATTTGCGTTCTTTTAGAGTCTGTATGAGATCTGCCCAGGATCTTCTAGCTTTCACAGTCTCTGGTAAGAAGTCTGGTGTAATTTTGATAGGTTTACCTTTATATGTTACTTGCCATTTTTCCCTTATTGCTTTTAATATTTTTTCCTTGTTTTGTGTATTTGGTGTTTTGGCTATAATGTGACAGGAGGAATTTCTTTTCTGGTCCAGTTTATTTGGCTTTCTGTAGGCTTCTTGTATATTTATGTTCATCTCTTTCTTTACGTTAGGGAAGTTTTCTTCTATAATTTTGTTGAAGATATTTACTGGTCCTTTAAGTTGGGAATCTTCACTCTCTTCTATACCTATTATCCTCAGGTTCTGTCTTCTCATTGCATCCTGGATATCCTGGATGTTTTGGGTTAGGAGCTTTTTGGATTTTGTGTTTTCTTTGACTGTTGTGTCCATGTTTTCTATGGTATCTTCCGCACCTGAGATTCTCTCTTCCACATTCTACCTGATGCTCAGGAGCAGCTAGACTAAGGGTAGGTATGTATCCGGGTTGAGAAAAATCTGTAAATGACAATCTGTTTGCATGTACATGGTGGAAAACAGCTGGCTATGCAGACTCTAGGTAGGAACTGCCAAGTTGAAGAAGGGAAATTTATTAGGCAGATCAAACACTCTTGCCTGTGATACCCTTGCTTCAAGCTCCACACAGTGATGGTTGCACTCACCATGACTTTCTGCTCTTTTTGTTGCCCACAAACTCTCAAGATTAAAACTTCTAGAAAGGCCTTGTCTCAGCATGAAGCATCTCATACCCTCTTGAAGTGACTTCTCTGGTGAAAATGTTCCACCCATCAGCTTATTCCTCAGACACTTGCCTTCTCCAATTTCATCATGGGGGTTACTCTACACAAATCTGTTAGGAGATATAAAAATATATTAGAATAGAAATGAAGCTAAGCAGAGAAAACGATGCTACCCTCGTCACTTCATTTCTTTTATCCTCCCTTAAATATTTTTATATATCTCAAATAAAATAAAGATAAAATCATTGCATCAAATGCAGAACAGACACAGCTGTGCAGGTGGCCAGCGGTTCCTCTTTGGTTTGTCATCTGGAACAATCAAATGACATAAGTGCTTTCCTTCCTCAATAGCCCATACCATACCTCAGGCTCCCAGGAACAGATATGCATCGGTGTTTTGAGTTACCTACTAGCCCATGGCTTAGTTGTCTTGTGATCTTTGCACCCCAGGGGCTAGTGTATAACAGGCATTAAGTGTTTGGCAGGTTAATAAATTAATGGGCATATTTGGAACACTCAATGGGGAGCTTAGTAGAGCCCCATGTTTTCTTACGTTGGATAGAATCTAGTATAAACATGATATGCTTCTCAATTCCTAAATCAACAAATTCAGGAACAAACCGAGAAGGATTCTAACGTATGCAATGATTAGTTCCGTTAAGTGTCTTGTCCTGGGCTTTTGTGAATTAATTTGGGGAGCAGCACAATGGCCCATTTACTTTCATTTTTCTTTCCAAGAGAGGCAGAGAAACACCATGCATACAAAACGCTGCATTAGGCTGAGCATAGCTCCAAGTGGTGAAAGAGTTACTGTCCCATTCTGCCTGTATTAGCCTCATCTCTTCATTTGCTTTATGCCAATGATTTGTTATTTCATACCTTCCTTTCTTTTCTTACCTGTTTTGACACAACTGAACTCTGTAAAATTCTCCTCTGCACAGGAATTAGTGTGAAATTTATTGCCTTATGCTTTCCATGTATTAACAGGGCTGTGCTTTACAAATATGACTGCAGAGCAAATTTATTATTTACATCCTGAGCCCTCGCCTTCCTAACTGCTTAATATGGAGAAGGTGTTTAGCTTTCCGATGGAGTCCAGCTGCCTCACTGGAATCAGACTTGTAACTGCCTCTCTGGGACTTAAAGCCATTATGGTTGTGCTTTTATGTTCTCTTGTTGTGCTTGAATCACTTTTTGAGGTCTGTGAAGTACAGCTGGCACAATAAAAGTTTGATCAATGCATAACCAATGCAGTGTATTTCTTCCAGAAAAATAAAGCCCAGGTGAAAAATGTTCATCTAGGAAAATGGTCTTTGTCAGCTACTTAGTCTCAGAATTTAAATGGGCTTTATTTAATCTTGAGGTAAGGACTGAACTTAGATTTCTGTGTCAGAGTTTGTTGCTTTTCCAGTGTTGCACATTGAGCTGTGCATTAAAGGGGCTAGGGTTTATCAAGAATTTTCTCACCCAAAAGTCTACTGTTTCCTCTTTAGAAATAATGTCCATTTATACTGATAAACCATGTACAATGATCAACAACCGGGGGCAACTAGGCTTCCTTTTTTCATTATTAGAGGGTATTTTAAATGAGTGTTCTTTATTAGTGGGGTGTGTGTGTGTGTGTGTGTGTGTGTGTGTGTGTGTGTTTGTGTGGTGTATATGTGTGATGGGAGAGAGGCAGACATGTTAAGCCATACATGTGGAGGACAGAGGACAACTTTGTGTAGTCAGTTCTCTCCTTCCACATTTATCTGGGTTCCAAGGACCAAGCTTATAGAGCAAGCACATTTACCCGCGGAGCCTTGACACCAACTGAATATTGCTAAACCTGAAAATTTCTTTTGTTTTAGGACAGAACACTGAAGCTGATCAAGTCCACCTGAAGGGAGCACTGTAATTTGGAGATACTGTGGTGGCTTCTTTCTTGTGTAGCTGGGGATTGTTCTGGACAGATTCTCACCATTAATACAACATTTCTTTGTTCCAATCCCTTAAATTATCTACAATTTGAGGAAAATCTAAGGATAAGGTTTTCCCTTCAAGAAGTTCACACATACTCATAGCACATAACTCACAGTAGTTCCATTGACTGCTTTTTACTTAACAGTGGTTCAGAAATAATACACATCCAATAGACAGCTCACTTTGAATCTTGTGATTTTGTCTCTTTCTGTACTTCTGATACCAAGTATACTTCTGTCCTCAGCTCCTGGTCATTCCAGACAGCAAGGGGAAGTAATGGATGCCCAGTGTTGCTGGACTGTGTTGTTCAATAGCTTAGGTGAGTCATGTGCTTTCTCAGCTTATGATTTTCCTGATTACAATGGAGACTGTGGTCATGTGTAAGTCAAGGGACATCAATGATTAAGGGACAGCACAGCAGTGACAGCTCTAGGTGTGATGCCATGTCTACAAGATGGGCTCACCTGTAATGGGGTGCACGTGCTTCTGTTGCCTCTGCCTTTCCTGCCTGCTTGTTTTCTCCCCTTCAAGGAACAGGTGTTCACATGGACCCTTATCTCTTTTTATATTTAATTTTCTCCTTAGAGAAAAAAATTACCTTAACCCAAGTATGTTAACATACCCCTATTATCCTTACACATAACAGGCTTAGACATGCGGATTTCAACTTTGAGACCTGACTACATAATATAATGAAAATCTGTCTCAAAAAAAATTTAGATGTCATTTAGTCACTAGTCTGACTAAAAACACTCTTATCTTTTCACTGAAGATTGTCTTTTCAATAGACTCTGTCATTATACAATCAGTTGTTTTTATCAGTTGATAAGTAAACTCATTTAATTATGAGCCCCAGGAAGCAGGAAGAGTTTTGACAACATAAGGTATACCTGGAGGCTGGTGAATGGAGGATTGTGTAACATGTAAGCATTCTGATTATCCAGCTGATTGACATGTAATTTCATGTCGTTATAGTGGTCTGGTGACCCTTTTTGTTCCTATCATGTTGGTTCCAAGAGCCCACCAATGGATGGATGGTTAAAGACAATGGTACATGCACACAATGGAACACTACCAAGTCCTACAAGAGAACGAAATCCTACCATCTGTGATAACATGGATGAACTGTAGGACGTCATGCTAAAGTTAATGAGGCCAGGCACTGGAAGAGCAGGGTGGCATGATCTGAGCTGCATGTGAAACTCCAGAAATGCCAAACTCACAGAAGTAGAGAGCAGAATGGTTAGCCAAGGCTGTGGGAGAAAGAGGATGGTATATCTGGACAGTTTCACTTAGACAGGGCAATATGATTTTTTATATTTATTGAACATGTGGTAAATCTGTTACTAACTTGTGAAGACTCTAGATTGAAAAGTTCACATGGGAAAAAATAATAAACACATGACATGATGGATTTGCTAAGTTTGACTTTTTAAAAATGAAAATATATATACATTATCACAGTTCACTCCATAAATCATTCAACTAAAAACATCTATTGAAAAAAAATATTGATTGGAATAAAATTAGAAAAATAAAAGTTTAATGAGACTTGAAGCTATCAGAAGTCAAGATGACTAATGTGCAGAGGACAAGGAGGGAAAAATGTGAACTGCTGTTCACTAGATATTATGTGGTATTTACATCCATTGAGAGCACAGCAGCTGTGATCACCTACACGAGGTCTGCACAAGATAAACAGTTAAAAATGTTTCCATGGAGTGGGAAATGGAATCTAGGGGCTGCACCCCTATGTAAAGAGCCATTGGCACTTGATGGCTGCTGAAGGAGGAGGGCCACTCTGGATGGGGGAGAGCAGCATTGGTAGGTTGCTCATGCTCCAGCCCATGACCCTATACCTATATGTAGTATATAGTCAGCAGTATCAAACTTAATTTATTAAGAGAGAAGGAAGGAAGGAAGGAAGGAAGGAATTTGGAAGGAAGATGGTTGGTAGAGCTGGGTGGAGTTTGAAAGAAGGAGTAAAGGGACTGGATATTACCAAGATATACTGTATGCATGCAGGAAATTTTTAAAAAGTATAAAAAAATTTAAAGTAAAATTTAAAAAAGAATAAAAAGGTAAGTAATGGCTTATTGGAATATTTATAAAACAATATTAATACTCTCTTCACAAACTGTGATGATGGTCTACCCTACAAACTGACCCTAAGTTAGATGTCTCATTTTCCTCTCCTGTACCTTCTAGGAAATATTGTATATAGAATTCTAAACATGACTTATAGAAACCCTTCTCCCTGGTATCTTCATAGTATCTCTGACATTAGGGACAACTGGAACCAGGCAATCCCAGTGGAAGGCAGCGATAATCAGCTTATCACCTGGGTCCTGGGGAACTGCTCCTTGTCATAGCAGCCTGGCCAAAAATTTCAAAAAAGAAACCTGTCAGAATAGCAGACAATGAGAAAAGAAGCAACAACAAACGCTGAGAAAGATGTAGGAGAAAGGGAATATTTAAGACACTGACGGTGGCAATATCGATTAGTCTAACCTCTATGGGAACTATTATAAAATCCACTTCTACATATATGCTTACAAAACTCTAAAGCAACATATGTAGAGATACCTGCTGATTCATCATTACTAGAATAATATTCATGATAGCCAAGTTATTAGATAAACCTAGGTATTCATCAACAGATGAAGGAATTAGAAAATATGGTATACACACAGTAGAGTTTTAAAGATTTCTTTTACATTAAATTAGTTGCCTGTTGAGGAAGTGGAGTCTTTGAACTATGAGTATAGGTGCCTACTGAGGCAGGAAGAGAGTGTTGGATTTTCTGGAGCCTGACTTACAAGTGGCTGTAGGCTACTAGACATGGGTGCTGGGACATTGGTCTTTTGAGAGAGCAACACTTGTTCTTAACTGCTGAACCATCTTTCCAGCTCCAAAATGAGGTTTTATTCAGCCTAAATAAGAATGAAATTCCATTGTTTGCTGGAAAATGTGTGTGTGTGTGTGTGTGTGTGTGTGTGTGTGTGTATACAGAGAGAGAGATAATATGATATTAGAAGCCTGAGATTTCTCTGAGGAAAGAGAAGACATTGATGGGGGTTGGGAGGGGATGAAGTAAAGGTGAGCACTGGAGAGGGTTGAATAAAGTAAAAGTACACATTGTATGTATGTCTGAATGAAATGTTCTATGCAACCCAACACCGCATGCAAGGAATACACATCAACCAAACAGTTCAACTGATAGGACAGGATAAAAGAACTAGTTCATGAATGATGACTTTGTGCCCAAATGAAGAAGAGAGAGCAAGCTCCCTCAGTGAGCTTGCATTCATGGGGTTGGCAGAAAGCCACTTAAACAACACACCTGCGTATGTGTCCTCTGCCTTGAACCACCACAGAGCAATATAAATCAGACTGGTAGCACAGTATACAATACACAAAATACAATAAAAGGGCTCTTTAATTTCTTACTTACATCAAAGACAAGGAACTCATATTTAATAACAGGATTTAATCTGTGTGTTAACTAAAATAATTTACTTCTTTGGAGCAGAGTCGCTTTTGGACAGCAATTTGATGTGTAGACCCACCAATTTTTATATTGTAGGAGCTTACTGGCAGGACATCTTATCCCTCCCCACTTGTCTATGTCTCAAAACTGTGAAAAATTTGCCATATTGAATATTAAGGAGGCAATGTTAGTGTTTAGTCAACCAATTCACCAGGCAAAGTGATTAATATTCATGTTATAAACAGCCACTCACATTTTCTTCTACATAATAAAGCAAATGAGACAATCTAGGCTGTGGGAAACCTAAGAATAATCATGTATATACCATTTACTTGGGATTCTAAGTTTTAAATATTTAATTATTCAGGCATCTAGCCCTCTTAGAATATAGAAATTAAATAAACCTCTAAGACCTATGGTTAAGACTTAAAGCAGAAGAGTTGGGGATTTGTGTAATTAATATTTCTTACCAGTCCCTAGAATGCTCAGCATCTCTCTTTGCGATGTTAGCTTGACCAAACCACCACTGTGCTGGCTAGCATTTTGTCAACTAGACATGGCCTAAGGTCATCTGGGAATAAGAAACCTCAGAGAAAATGCCACCATCTGATTGACCTGTAGGCAATTCTGTGGGACTTGTCTGATGTTGGAGGGTCCAAGCCATTGTGGCAGAGCTACCAGTGGGTAGGTGGCCTATGTTGCTTAAATAATAAGAATGAGCAAGCTAGATGAGCAAGCAGTAAGCTGTGTTCCTTATGGTCTCTGCTTCCAGCTTCCCACCTTAAGTTCCCACCCTGGCTTCCCTCACTGAGGGAGCATAAAATGTAAGCTGAAATAATTTTTGTTGTCACTAAACAATATATTTTCCTCATTAACTTATTTATTTATTCTCTTTACATCCCAACTGCAGCCCCCGGTTCCTGTTTCCCCTACACACATAGCCCCTCTCCCATGCCCTCTTCCCTTCTCCTCTGAGAAGGGGGAGGCTCCCTGGGTATCAAATCACCCTGGCATATCAAGTCACTACAGGACTAGGTGCATCCTCTCTGACTGAGGCCAGAAAAAATATTTGGTCACAGTCTTTATCACCACAGTCTTTATCACAGCAACAGAAATGAAACTAAGAAAACCACTCAGAACTAAACAAGATCATTTACTTTATCTGTGGCTTCGTTCAGTGCATTCAATCAGTGTTTGGGTCAGTGCTCTTGCTCCTAATGGGGCAGAGATTCATTGCTAGGATGACCAGAAGACACCACTGATGGTGGAGTATTGTTTACAGCTAAGGCTGATATGGAGGCTGTGCCTGGGCACTCCACACAGGGCTACAGTCACATGAACATGTAGATGCTCAGTAGAAAAGCACATGGAACACAGGGGTCTCAAGTTCTCATTTTATTCCGAAGGGGGAAAAAAACCAACATGGAACTGTTGAAAGATTTCCATTTTGGAAGAACCCCTTTCAGAGCAGCACAGGGAAGTTGAGACTGGAAGGTGAAGCAGGGTAGAATCAGAGAGGCAGATGCAGTGCCAGAGAAGCTGGCCACAATTTAGAAGAAGCTGAGAGTGACTTGAACTTGCCATAGGATAGGGGAGTTTTGCCCTGTGTTTCTTTGGTTGGCATTGTGTTTTCTAAAAACACTTGCCTTTTGACACAAGCACCAAATGTGGGACCACAAAGGAGGCCAAGGCAAATGGCAACCTGATTGTAGTAGCTCTCTGGAAAATGTCACCAATCATCTGACACCATGTGACACCATATCTCAGATAACCTGAAGCATGATAGGCTTGAGTAGAAAGAGTGTGAGTCGCACCCAGATGAAGCCAGCTCTGAATGAGTAAGTCACTGGAGATTGTTCCCATGATGCTCTGCCTGTGTCTGACCACTGACTCAAATGAGAGGGAGAAAGTTCTTGGATAAGAATGTTCACTTACTGCTCACTCAACATAGATATATTGGTTTAGATTGGAGAAGTATTTCTTTGCAGATCTTGATTCAATAAAGAGGGTTTTATAGGGACAGAGGCAGAACTACATACACCCGCTAGGAGACTTAGGCACTCTTTAAGGTAGCATTAGCATTAGACATCTCAAAAGTACCCAGCATTCTGGGGTCCTGCCCTAACAGGAATGAGGAAAGACAAATTCTATGAAGAAGGTTTGCTCAGCCACAGAGACGTCACTGAGGATGACCTTGGCTTGAGAGGATTTGCTGAATCACACTCAAAAATTCATTGTTGGGAGGATTTCTTTTCTCCCCTCTCTCCCTTCTCCCACCAAAGAGATGCCTCCAATGGAAGGAGATGTTCCTTGAGAGTAGACACTTGAAAATAGCTACATGCTCCCTCCTTCCCCCAAACTATTGGGATGTTGCATAGGCTGCATAGGTTGTAGCCTATATTACAACCAATAAGGTTATCCTAGTTAGAAATTTTCTAGTTTGTGATAGTATACCCACATAAACACTGGCTTTCATTCTCAGTACAGTGCTCAGTAGGTTACATTGTCAACTGACTAGTATACACCCTGATCCAGTGTTAGGTAGGCTAGGCTGAGCTATGATGTCTGATAATGAAGGGTATCAAGTACACTTTTAACTAAATATGTTTTCAGTTTATCACGGGCTTAGCAAGGACCACCTTGGAAGTGGAGGAGCATCTGAATAGGCATCAGGTCCTCGTTGCTTTTGGCTCTTTTCTTATTTTAACCATAGCTCATCTGAGTTCAGATCCACACACCTTACCTGTCTACCACTTACCTGTCCGTGTTACATCTCAGATTCCACACCGGTTTGTCCCGTCTCAGGTGGGATGGGAATCAGGGGGTGAATGGCCCAGTTTCTGGGGTGCTCTAGGCTCTGGTGAGGAGATATTGGTCACCCTGATTGCTCTACCCCTGTATCTGTTTCTCTGCCCTCCATGTCACCTTCTTCTGGAATACTCATTTCCAAGTAATCCAGTGTACCCAAGTCTTTGTCCCAGGCTTTGAGTCTAGGGAATCCTAGCTAAAACAATAGCTAATATTGTGCACAGTAGGTCTTCAGCAAACAACAACTCTCAACTCCTTCTTCCAACTGGAAAAATAAGTCCCAGAGGTCCAAGTAACTTGTTCCAGACCACTCAGCCTAAGACCAAAGGTATTAGGTCAGGCATCCTTTGGGTAGTTTTTCATCTCAGAAGCTGACTTTTGCTCTGTCCACAGCAAATCAATGAGGCCCCCTAGTGGCTAGAACAGAATGGACATACAGGAAGGGAAAAGCCTTCCCACCAGGGATCAGGTGCCAGGGCCTAGCCAGCTAGAAGACCTAGCAAGAGCTTAGCCACACAAGGCAAAGGCAAGTGCCACACAGAGTTTCACAAAGAATGGTCCCCAAACCAAGGTGGCAGCATCATATTGTCATTTGTAGAGGAAAGATGAAACGTATCTTAGGTTTCAGGGGGATGAATTTCTCTGAATCTCCAGGCTCTTTGGTGATTTGGACAATTCCCAACTTATCACACAGCAGCAGATTGCTTCTTGATTTCTAAAGTTAAGGGAATAGAGCCCTGTCTGTGGGGTGGTATGTTAGTAAGAGGGTAGGGAACAGGGGTAAAAGTCTTTAGCTGAAGACAATGCTTTCCTTGTCCTCTCTCTGTGGTGGGAATAGGTTCCACAAAGAACTTGAGAAAGTACACACCTTGTTCCCACTCCTTTCAGAAGCCCTTGAAGCTGTATTCATTCAAAAAGTACTTGGTGGGTCTTTTGAGCAATGTCAGTCTTCTTAAAGCCAACCATTACTCTGAATGTGGAAGCCAAATCTTAAAACAAAGTTTCTTTGTCATACAAGCCTTATGGCCTGACGTGTCCCCTCTGCTTTCAAGAAAGTTATTGTTCAGGTCAGGCTGGATCAGGAGCCACAGGAAACTGTGCAGTATGGAAGAAGCGAATGGAGCATATGGAGACACCATAGCTGAGCATAAGCCCACGAGGAGCCAATGGGTGCTGCCTGCACAAGGTGGGGGAATAATGGACCAGAATTTATTTTTTTCTAATCTGGTAGAATTACCCTGATCTTCTTTATCTGCTCCCTCCATGACTCATGTGCCAGGAGTCCAGGATGCTCCAAGAGCTGGTCAACGCCCCCCAGGACTGTCTACTTACAAGAAAGACTGCTTACAAACAGATAACTTGGAAGAAGCATAAAACAGAATAAGCTAAGTGCAAAGGGCAGATATGAAACAGATTTTTGCAAGGCTCCAACTGTGGTGGATATTATAAGCAGAACAGATTTCATATGGAACACACTGACAGGGAATAAACACAGCATCCAAAGCAAGCGCTTTGAAGGATTTGCTACTTTGAACATAAGCACTTTAAAAAAAAAAAAAAAAAAACCCACACATTCTTATCAAATAATGAGCATCCAAATCTCTGCTCTAAAATGGCAAGGGTAGATCAGACTTAGGTGTGGGTTACCTGTATTTGCAAGAACGGCTTCCAAAATCCCACTTCAGTTTGCTATGGAAGCATGTGCTGCCCTGGCTTTCTAATCTATGTCGAAAGCTCAAAGGTTAAAGAGACTTGGCTGAATTTGTCTTAAGATATAGCCTTTGTTCTGATTCCATCATTTATTTGAATTTAATATTTTAAAGGACACTTCAAACAGACTCCACAAAGCACTGCTACCATCCGGGACACATTGATTATTTAATATTTAACTGGGGAGATTTGTCAAAACCCTTAAGAATTAGTGGTTGCAAACTTGTGGAGTTAAAAGCTTGTGAAAGAAGCCATTTGCTAACCACAGGGAAGCAATGTCCCTGCAAGCTGGGCCAATGCCATAATGCGAATATGCATTTGGGGGTCTAGTGACATACATGGTGAGCCCAGCTACCCAGAAAGAGCAGGCAGTGGAATTGCCTTTAAATAAATATTCTAATGTGCTTAACTTCTGAACTGTAAAGCTCAGCTTGTGCCTACAGAAGAGGCAACTATATGCGAGCAAAGCAAACAATTATCCCAAGCTGCCACAACTGCCCCCAGAGAGTCCCAGGGCTAGAGCAATCACCAACTGCTGTGCTGCCTGAAAGGTCTGTGGACCTGCAAGAACATTGTGCTTGGGCTCTGTGATCCAAGGATGTTACCTGTGTTTTTCTGGTGCTGAGAGTTAAGAAGCAAATGAACTCCCCCAATCTTCTGCAGAGTGTTCATCCATTACAACGAACTCAGCAAGGAGACCAGTAGGGTTGTTTGTTCAGATGTTTTGATGTTGTGTAAGCCAACATGGCTGTTAGGTGCAAGTTTTTATGGCTCTTGGTGTTCCATACGGTGGCTCAACCATTCTGATCAGTGCCTACTTCAAATTTTCGTGAAAACAAGCAGGCGAAGTTCTGTTGAGCGCAGGCTAAGAATGCCATGGGTACTATGATGGCTTTATATCACCTGTCAGACTGAGGAACGAGATGCTCTTGCTCAAATGTGTCTCACAGTCTTCTGGAGACAAAGCATACATGTGTCCTCTGCCTAGAGTGGGAGCTCAAGACAGACCAAAGCAAAGAATGTACCAATGCCCAGTTTGGTGAACCAATAGGTTTCTTTTTATTAGTGTTACTAACAGGAACATGAATGAGGAGTTACACAGAGCATGGTTAACTCTAGATCAGCTGCATCACCAAGAACCCCACCCCATGTGGGGAATGACTCCCCAGACCTTGTAACCCTGAAGCTCTAGGCAGCTTTCAAACAGCTCCACAGTCTGAACCTCTCCTGCTGCAGTTTGCCTGCTCAGGCTCCATCCCCAGTCGAGTTTTGTTACATGTTGTACTGGTAGTGGCCCTCAAGCATCTTCCAAGGTCCTATTCTCTGTGTCTGATTTTTTTGTTTACCTCCAAGGCGCATGAGCTTCCCCTTCCTTAGTAGCCCATGTTCTAATTTAAGGGTTGGAGTGAGGACAGAAATGTTGTAATTCTTGTGAATATGACCTACAATAAATGCCCAGAAAAAAAGAAAAAGGGGGAACAGACATAGAAGATAAGACATCAACAAGTCCCATAAACTGTCCCCAAGGCAGACTACAGGCATAGAGACAGAATCTAGGATAACAGGAGCAATTCTGACTTTCAGAGTGATCAGAGAAGTGTGGCTTCTAGCCTGGGCTCATTCCTTTGCTCTTGCCCTTGGACAATTGCAATACTGAGTCCATCTGGTGGGATTCTAACAGATACCACAGGGGACCAGAAAGGTCTGTGTTTGTGGGGGTTGAGGGGAGTGCCAGTTCTAATCTAGAGTTCTATGCATGAATGAGCATAGCAGCCTTCAATGAGGTGAAAAGTGCCACGTGATCCAGAGGAAAGCCATCAGCAGCCAGTACAGCTGCATCTCAGAACATCACTCTGGATTCATTCCCCAGGCTTTCTCCCCAAGCTCTGGCACCTTTGTCTGCCTACAATAAAACCAGGGAATATATATCTATATCTATCTATAAATCGATTGATCAATTGATAGATAGATATAGATATATATTTGGTTGGAGAGGGTGTCCTGGGTGTAACACATATGTGTATGAGAACCTATAAAACTGCTGAGGAAGTCTTCATAATAGTTTAAAATAAATCTAAGAGGCTCTAGCATAGAGCCCTCTTCTCACCCTTCCAGGAGAAAATCATTTCACACATGAAAAGATCACTTGACCAAAAGAAAGAAGTGTCAAATTCCCAAAATGTGGCCAAGAAAGTTACAGCTTGTGCACTCAGGGTTGCACTGTAAATTTCACGAATTCCTTAATTATAACTCTGTAAAAGGAATGTCGAAATTCCAGAAGAGACTATAGTCAGGTAAAAAATCATGTTGTTTTTTGTTTTTTTTTGTTTTTTTTTTTTTTTTTTGGGGGGGGGTTTGGGGGGGGGGGTTGTCATTGTTTTCTGCATACAGAGTTCCCCTATGTACTTCTAGCCAAGAACACACTATATAAACCTGGTTGGCCTCAAATTCATGCCTCTGCCTCCCAAGTGGGTAAGTACGTGTCACCACACCCAGTTTGTGTTTTTGTTTTAGAACATGGTAGCATGAAGAGCATTCTTTGTGTATTTTTTTTTTTTGGACAACTCTAGACATGCGCAGTCTGTCCTCCTTCCCTTCTCTCATCCTTCCCTTCCCCTCCTACTTCCTTCATGTCCCTTTCCTCCCCAATCCATGACCTCCTCTTTATTATGATTACATATATATTATGCGTGTGTGTGTGTGTGTGTGTGTGTGTACCTGCCTTGTATATACACCCTACTTAGTCCATTTAGGATTCTTCATACTTACATGTGTCCAGAGCTGATCACTCAGATTGGACAACCTACAAAGGAGCTCAGTCCCAGAGGAGACTGATTCTCCCTCTCTCAAAAGGTATTGAGCACTTGTAACTATTCATCTAGAGTTGAGATGTTGTGGAATGTTTTCCATATCAACATGTCAACTGGGGTTGTCATTGTTCTGGTCTTGTTCAGGCAATCATACTGTTGACAACAGGTGGGTACATTTTTCCTGTCCTGTCTAGGGAACATTATCTAATGTAATCTCTAGCTATATTCTAAATACTTATCCTAATAACCAGATAAGTGTAGATCTTACCCCTCATTACAGAAGCTTCTTTTTGCAACAGGCAGAGACTACCACTACAATTGGTCAAAATTCAGAGACTAGGTGACTTTTAGGGGCCCAATCCCAGCTTGCATATTTCACTAGGGCTTAGCTTTGAAGTCTCAAAAGACCACTCCATTCCCAATTAGTTCTCTTTCTAACTCATGCATATTCTCAGATACTGTTCCAGCACCATGTCTAGATGTCTGCTGCCATGTTCTCCACTATAAAGGTCATTGATTTACCTTCTCAAACTATAAACCCTTGTTAAATGCTTTCATATACATTAAAGAGTTTGGTAAATTGTAGAATATCATCACAAGTAAAGGTTATAAATCATAATGTCAGTGTAAACTTTAAAACATAACACCACTCAATTGTGCAGGCATGCACACAATCACATTTGAAGACTTCAAGTTTGTTAAACAGACACAGAGCAATATTTGAGATATCCACCCTCATGAGAATGAGCCTTAAACAGGTGGCACAGATCCAGCATGAAGGTACCAGCTCCTGGGGAGCCAGAGCATGACTGCAGAGCAGTGTGTGTGTGTGTGTGTGTGTGTGTGTGTGTGTGTGTAGGTGTTGAACACATGCTTACAGACCCAGAGAGTTTTCTAGATAAATGTATGAGAAGGAATAGCACAAATGTTTAAAATTGTTGTGGTGTGAACACAGTCCCAGTCGCTCATATTAAAGGGTTGATCATCATCCTGTGGTACTAGTGGGAAGCTTGAGAACCTTTAAGACGTGGTTACTGGCCACGGTCTTTTCTCAAAGCTGATGTGTTTACAGTGGAATACTGCAAGATATTAACTCAATCAAAAATACAGAACGTCATGAAAACTAAACACCACACTACCAAACAATGATTGAGCCAAGAAATAAACCAAGAAGGAAATATTAGAAGATTTAAAGTAGAATGAAAATGAAAACACAGTATATGAATCCCCATAAAGAAAGGGAGGTAACACTATGAGGAAAGTGAGATAATCTTATGAGGAACAGTGAGGTAACACTCTGAGGAACAGTGAGGAAACCCTCTGAGGAACAGTGAGGAAACCCTATAAAGAACAGTGAGGTAACCTTATGAGGAACAGTGAGGTAACCCTATGAGGAACAGTGAGGTAACCCTCTGAGGAACAGTGAGG
>JADRCH010000087.1:2120034-2206959 GCA_019843965.1 Rhynchomys soricoides | reverse complement strand
AGGTAACCCTATGAGGAACAGTCAGGTAACCCTATGAGGAACAGTCAGGTAACCCTATGAGGAACAGTCAGGTAACCCTATGAGGAACAGTCAGGTAACCCTATAAAGAACAGTGAGGTAACCCTATGAGGAACAGTGAGGTAACCCTATGAGGAACAGTGAGGTAACCCTATGAGGAACAGTCAGGTAACCCTATGAGGAACAGTGAGGTAACCCTATGAGGAACAGTCAGGTAACCTTATGAGGAACAGTGAGGTAGTTCCAACAACAGCGTTTATTGCAACAAGTGCCTATGTGGAAAAAGTTGAGAGGTCACAAACTAATAATTTAATGATACTCCTGAAAGCTTGAAAAAAAAATAAGAACAAATACCAAGAGGAAAACAAACTAGATAGGAAGTAAAACTCAAACCCGAACTGAAATTAGAAATGAAAACAACACAAAGAATCAAGGAAACAAAGAGTTGGTTTTCTGAAAGTATTAAAAAGATCAACAAACCTCTATGTAAGTTAATAAAAGAGGAAGTAGATCAAAATTAACAAAACTACCAATGGAAAAGAAGACATGACAAGAGACCTTGGGGAAATTCAAAGAATCTTATTAAAAATCTGTGTTCCACTAAACCAGAAAACCTGGGAGAAATTGGTGAATTTCTGCAGAGAAATCAAGTTGAAATAGATAATTTAAATAGACACATTCCATCCAATAATATAGAACCAATAGTTTAAAATCTTCCGAGCCAAAAACAAATAAACAAACAAACAAACAAAAATTACTTAAAATAGAAAATGAAAGAATGTTAGGAATTTTTTTATGAAGTCATGTGACCTTGATACCAAATCCACATAAAGACCCACCAAATGGAAAATCATAGGCCAGTGTCTCTGATCAATAGAGACATAAAATTTATCAAAAAGTGCAAACAGAATTCAAAAACTCTTCCAAAAAGATTATCAACTAAAATAAAATTGGCTTTACTGCAGAGGTTCATGGTTGGTTCTGTATATTTAAATCATTAAAAATAATCCATCATAAAAGCAGACTAAGGACAGAAACCAGAAAAAGCCTTTGACAAAATCCAACATTCCTCCATGAGGATCCAGAGATACACGGGACATATCTCAAAACAATAAAGGTAATATACAGCAATCCCATAGCCAATATCTTGCTAAATGGAAAAAAAAACTCAAGAACCTTTTCATTAAAGACAGGAATAAGACAAGGATTTTCACTACCACCCTCCTGACGAAAATCTTAGCTAAAGCAATATGACAAGTGAAGGAATAAACGGAATTCAAGTAGAAGAGGAATAAACCAAAATATTCTTATCTGCAGATGATATAATTCTATCTATAAAGGACCCTAATGGCTCCATTCAACTCCTATAGCTGGTAAACTATAAGAAGTTGAGAAGAATGAAACTAGATCCTTATCTCTCACTCTGCACAAAAATCAACTCCTCATGGATCAAGAACCTCAAAGTTACCAAGTATCCTGCAACTCAATAGAGAAAAAAGTAAGAATTACACTTGAACTCATCAGCACAAGAAAGGACTTTCTGAACAGGACATGGTAGTATAGGCATTAAGATCAACAACTGATAAATGGAAAACAAAAAAGCTCATGAAACTAAAAAGCTTCTTTAAATCATAATTCAAGTGAAGAAGTAGCCTGCTAAATGGAAAAACACAATAATCTTCAGCAGTTATTTATCTGAAAACGGTTGATATCTAGAATACACAGAGAACTAAAACAACAACAGAAAGTAAACATAAAGAAAACAAAGAACCCAATTTAAAATGGGATTATGGAACAAAGCTGAGTTCTCAAGGGAATAAATACAAATAACTGAGAAACATTTGGGGACAACTAACACTACCGGCCTCTTCAAAACCATATGTAAATCTAGTATCGCAGAAGCTTCCCTGTACACACACACACACACACACACACACACACACACACACAAGAAAGGAACTTAAATGGAGTCACCATATAATGAGAGACAATACCACAACTAGACATCTTAAAACCTTCAATTCCAGAAATGGTTTACATCTTGCTGAACCACTACCCATGGAAGTCCCAGACTCTTTCCTCAAACATCACAGCTATTTCCAAAGCAATTTTTTACTTCCCATAATTTGATACCAAAGCCCTATTGCTGAAGACTCAGTGTACTTATATCATGGAACACACAGAAGTCTAGCTGTTGCCCAATTAGAAGCTCTGTTCCTACTGGCCAGCATTCATGTTCTTAGAAGGCACTTTGTATGATACCAGAGGAGAAAAGTAATCAGCCCTATCACCAGTTACAAACCCTGCAACCTACAACATGAGCTTCCTGAAATACATACTCCTGCAATGGTAGCACAAATGTTATGAGAGTAACCTACTACTTTTGGGGTAGATTTAAAGCCCATTCCATGATACAGAACCCATAACAGATAGTGTTAAAGTTGCCCAAGAACCTGAGAATATATACACCTAAGGGAAAACTTACTTCTATTATTCTGGTAAAGAAACATAGCAATAAAATGACTTTAATGCAAAAAGCATCAGAGCATTGCTCAGCCCTCATCAGAAAACTCTCTTCTTGCAGTAGATGTGAATTAAGATGAGATCCATAACTGGACATTGTGAAGAGAATGAGAGATTTTCGAGTACTCAGCCCTAGGTAGGATGTCTTCATCAACTCCCCCCTTAAGACTCAAGAATCTATGCAGAAGAGGAAACAGAAACAATGTCTTCTGGACACAACATAACTGGATACATATATGAACACACAGAGACTATGACAGCCCACACAAGAACTACACAGACTCTAAAGAAAAAAAAAAAAAAAACCCAGCATTGAGACAGTGCAGTGGACACAAAGCCCCACCCTAACAAAGAAAACTATTTGCAATAGATACCTGCGGGAAAGGAAAAATCGGTTTTTATACAGTGTAATGTCACTGGATATAGCAGTTACACTCCAGGGTCAACCCCAGAGTAATTGACCAGTATAAAATATACTCTATGTTTCTGTGTGTTTGTGCATGAGAGCTTTCAATTTTGCTTCATTTTGGAACATTTTGTCATACTGGTATTTTTTTTTTACTTTGTCTGCTTTAATTTTCATATTTTTTATTTTGTGTTTTGAATATTTTGAAAGAGAGAAAGATAAAGAATATAAATTGGGTGGAATGGAGGTAGAAAAGACTTGGGAGGAGTTGAGAGAAAAGAATATGGTCAAAATACCCAGAATGAAATAATAATAATAATTTTTATAGATGTTCAACATTCTTACCCAGCAGGGAAATAAATGCAAATTAAAATTACTATGGGATTTCATCTTACCCAAGTCAGAATAGCTAACACAAAAACAACAAATTACAATAATGAACAACATGGGAGTAACCAACCACTTTCTGATTGGATGTAGGTTTTCTGCTACAAAATAAAACCCATACCTGGCACTGTCGTGGAGCCAAGAACTTGTGGTTACACATGGTGTAGATGTAGGGAAAGGGGAACGTTGCAAACCGGCACAGTCACTATGAAAATCAGTGTGCACATTCCTCAGAAAAACTACATCCATCTTCCCCATAATCCAGCTGTACCACTCTTGGGCATACACCCAAAATACACTGTATCCTACTCTACAGATACATAACCATCTACATTCATTGCTGCTCTGTTCACAATCATCAGGAAATGGAAACAGCCTAGATATCTATGAAAATGTGATAGATAATGAAAATATGATATATTAAACAATGTATTATTCAGCTATTAAAAGACTAAATTTTAAGGGGAGCAAATGAAGGTGGAAACTATCATTCTGTGTGAGGTAGCCCAGACCCAGAAAGATAAGCATTGCATGTGTTCTCTCATTTACAAATATTAGCTTTGAATCTTTAGATTTATACCCTTCATTTGGAATATCAATAGAAACTGAGAAGTTACTTGAGGGGCTGTCGGGATGGGTCTTTCAAGGGAGAGGAAATAGAAAACAGTGGTATACAGGCTTTTAAAGGGTTAAGGAACAGGAAGAATTAAATTGGGGTGAGGAGTGGGAGAACAGGGTAGAGGTGGGAATATGGGGAAGGATGAATAATTCTAAAGACCTTTCAAAACAGTCACACAGAAACCGACCTATAATTGTAGAAGCTCCTTCATGTGCCATATCTAATGCATATATACATATATGTAAATTGTAAACATGGAGTTGCATTACAACAGAACAGCAATACCCCCACTAAACATTAGAGGCTAACAATTAAAAATCTCAGTACCAGTAGTTACAATGCTTTTGATTATTCTGTAGACATTGATGATAAGACCTTATCTCTGTAGATAGCACAAACCTGAATCACATACCAGGGAGAAGTGAAGCTAGTACTGACCTGAAAATTTCACCCTTAGTAGAATGTTTTCATAGCTCTGGAAGGTGCTGTGCATGCTACTGGGGGAGAATCGTCAGCATTACCCAGCTATGGCCTCTGCCAGTTACAGTAAGAATTGGCCAGGAAATGGTGACTTGAAAATCGTGGGAGTAACGAACCACTTCCTGACTGGATTTAAGTCTCCTGCCACAAAATAAAACCAATACCTGGCACCATTATGGAGCCAAGAACTTGTGGCTAGACAGATCAAAGCCCTACAGAAGAACCTGTTATTATTCCACTAAATAAACATAGATTAAAACAAATCCTAATGAGTTTTTGCTGTACATATAAGTCAATGCTTCTCTTGATCCTTATCTGAGAAGCTTCTATTTGCAATAGATGATAGTTAACATGGAGACGCACAAAAGACCAGGGTTCAGAATACAAGGTCATAAAATGCTCGGTCCTAAATAGAACATCTATGTCATGCTCTCCTTATTGTAAGAGCCAGAGGTGGTGGATGAACGCAGGGAAATTGTCTCCTCTAAACACAACATGGCAGCTATACTTTGGAACACAGACCATATGTGATAGCATCGCACAAGCCCCATGTGAGGTCAAGCCAGACCAAATCCCAGCATGGAGGGAAGTGGATTGGAAGTCCCGCCCCTAGACAAGGACCTGTTTGTAACTGAGAGCTTTAGGGAGAGGGAGAATCAATTTCTTAAGAGTCTTGCTCCTGGTTCGTTAATCATGCTCCAGTGGAAGGCCACATGTCCAAGCATCTAAGGGCATCGCCTTGATTAATGAAAAAATACGAGGACAAAAGTTTAGTGGCTCAGAAAGGGAAGGGGGTGAATCTCTGAGGAGTTGGGGATGAATGTGATAAAAAAATTACACATTGTACAAAACTCTGGAAAAAAATATGAGTAAATAGTAACAGTAATTTTACCCTTGATCTCTTCTTGCCTCTCTTGGTTACCACTTGCCTGCCACATACTTCTGCCATTAGGAACTGTGCCACAACATGGCCAAAGCAACCAGGCTGAACAGCCATAGAATGATGTCTCTGAAAGTGCAAGCCAAAATGAACCTCCTCTCCCATTCGCTGACTCTGAGTGTCTTCCCGCAGTGACTGAGAGCTGATTAACACAATCATCACGTCTTTGAATTATAAGATTAAGGGTAATATTTCTCTCTTAAGTTTTATTAATGTAGAATTGGCATATTAAAATGCACAAACTTGATGAGCACAGGGATTTTATTTTTCTTCATGCTAAAACTTAATACAAAGTGAATAGCTTATAGGGGTTAGTATCTTTGTTTGTCCTGTAAACTCAACACTTTTCTTCTTCTGTGTAGGATATTTCTAGGAAACTCGGCATCATAGGATTAGCCATTTGGCCATTTTTAGATGAATAATTGACCTTATGAGTGTTGCCTTTCTCTAGTTGATTGACAAGGAAAGTGAGGCAAAAACACAAGCAAAGACCAGCAGCATCCTAGGTGATCACAGAGAAGGACAAAGATTCTATTGAAGGCATTTCCTATGCAAACATGAGTAAAATGCCAACAGTTTGGCCTGTGTGAACTGAGGTAGTGAACCTCCCATGCTCTAACATCAAATAGTATCACCCTAGCTCTCCCTTTTTGCTCCACAGGTCATAGAAACATGCCAAGTAGGGTAGAAAGTGAGGAAATCTCCCATGCCCATGAAGCTACAGAAGGTCCTCAGGGACCTTCCTTCCCCAAGGAGTTCATGAGCCAGAAACTGGAGGATTCTGATGAAAAAATGCTAGCCTTCTCTCACAGGCTATAAAAGTCCTGAAAGATGTTTGCTTTATCTCAAATAATATAACATTTAAACTGTGTTCATATCAAAACAGAAATTAGGAGAGGTGAGCTGCCCTGGGGAAGATGGTAGAAGGAGCCTGAGAGATACTAGACCCACCAATTGGTCAACAAACACTGGATACCTGTGGCCTGGGCCCATTGTTTTTGCAGACAGAGTACCTACCAAGAAATAAGTGTGTAGGGTATAGTCAGTCATCCTGGTACTTGAAAGTTTGAAGCAGGAGGATGGTGAGTGTCTTAGTCAGGGTTTCTATTCCTGCACAAATATCATGACCAAGAAGTAAGTTGGGGAGGAAAGGGTTTATTGAGCTTACTCTTCCACATTGCTGGTCATCACTAAAGGAAATCAGGACTGGAACTCAAGCAGGTCAAGGAGCAGGAGCTGATGCAGAGGCCATGGAGAAATGCTGCTTACCTGCTTGCTTGCTTCTCCTGACTTGCTCAGCTGGCTTTCTTATAGAGCCCAAGACTACCAGCCCACAGATGGTACCACCCACAAGGGGCCCTCCCCCCTTGATCACTAATTGAGAAAATGCCTTACTGAAAATGCCTTACTGCTGGATCTCATGGAGGCATTTTCTCAACTGAAACTCCATTCTCTGTGATAACTCCAGCTTGTGTCAAGTTGACACACAAAACTAGCCAGTACAGTGAGGTCAAAGCTAGGTTGAGCTACATAATGAAACTTAAAAGAAAATCTGGGAATGTTGATTGCATTTACAATTGCAAGAAAGTGTTCAGTCCCTAGTTTTGATCCCCAAGTGTGTGAGCATTCGTGTGTACACACACACACACACACACACACATACATACACACACACACACATACACACACACACACACACACACACAAAAGAGTCAAGTATCAATGAGTAAGGAATATGATAAGAAAATTAGCTGCCAGAAAAGTTGGTGGCATTTGGAACTTAGGAAAAAGACTAAACTCAGAGCAAAATATAGGAAGAAAGGGAAAATATGGAACAAGACCCTTGGAGTCAGATCCTATATTCAGTGGAAAGAAGGCAAGAGAAAGCTTTGTGACTCAGTTAGGGAGTTCAGAATAATCCAGAGAGAAGGAGGAGGTCGCACCACCAGGCCTAGCCAACATAACCGTGGGCCTTTGAAATCCTCTCCTGGAATCTTGTTGATTCCTGGCTTTGCTGTGCCTTCAGCTTTTGTGCCTCAGTGTCCAACTAGCCATGGCCCAGGTTCTTATCTCCCTCTCTACCTCGGAATGATATTGTCTTCTTCATTCAGACTCTTGGGGTTTCCTCATTTCCCTCCATATACACTTACCATCATGGACATATGATGGTTTCAAGGGAGAGCAAACTTGATGCATAGTCCTTATTGATAACTGCTGTTTATATACGTATATCAGAGATTGAGAGACCCACCAAAAGCTTTTGAGAAATACTAAAATAACCAGAACTCTGGAACACTTGGTACCAGAGTCTGCTGTGGTGGTCCTGGGGAGGCAAAGTGATTTCTCTTCAACCATCACGAGCTCCTAGTTGGGACAGACCTCTGTAACAAAGATCAGGTAGCAAAGAAAAAAAAAAATGAGCTCATTTCTTAAGAGCACAAGGCACTTTGAACGAGGGAAACTCCAGTGAAAAGCAACCCAGATCTGAAACCTACCAGATGCAGCATCTCTAACAATGGTCTGACAGGAGGAAGGAGCATGATGTTACAATCTCAAAGGTGAGGATTTGCAGCAGGGTCTGAGATATGGGCACACTCCAACAGAACAGCATGGTTACTTCTGTGTCACCTCTGGGCAGGGTGTGTTCTCTGAGAAAGGGCATGTCCTACCTTCAGGTGAAGAGAGGGAGGGTAGAAGAAACTCCCCCCTCTGTTTTCTGATTCATAATTGCTCAAAATTAATTGGGTGAGCAATTCTGTTTCCTACCGTAAGAAAAGCCCATCAGATTACTAACATGAGCAGTGTCTCTTATACAGTGAGGTTTCCAGTCACCCGCTAAACAATTCCAGTAGGCAGAGAATGGAAAGAATAAAAATGAGGTAGAGATCTGCAGCACATGAGAGTTCTCAGGACTTTTCTGATTTACAACTACCTCACTGCTATTCTATAAAGAAGAGAGCATGGCCCTCCCCTCTCCATTGATGAGAACTCAGCAGGAAAAGAGAGCTGGGGAGCTACAGGAAAGGAACACTGCCTGCTGAGCATATAGATTGGTACCTCCTTTTCCAGGGGTGTTTCTCAGAGTTTCAGAAGTTAAAGCATGTACCATTTGATGCAGTATCTCAAGATACCTATTTTTACCGGTTTGCCTCCACATGGGCAGAACACTCTAAGTACCAGCGTGTGAGCTAAAGACTTATTTGTAGTAGCAGATAATTGGAAATGACCTAAATGGCCACCAATGGAGGCTTGATCCAAGTAAGCTGTCACACACAGTTCATACTCACATACAGGAGGGAAGAGGTGGGTATAACAAGTCCATAGCAGCTTTGTGCTGAAGTACGAGGACAAGGTCAGGACAGCAGCATAGCATGCTGTATTTGTGTCCAAGATGAGTAGAGTGGGGACATAAGCCATCTACAGGCACAGTGTCAATCTCAGGAAGGTTATACAGTTGATGTAGAGGTGAGGGGTCAGAGAAAGCGCCTCACTTTTTGTTGTACCTTAGGTACTGTTTTTAATGTTATGCCATAAACACATGCACATCATATTCCAATATTTGAGAAAAAATTAAAAGCAAGGACATTTAATGTTTTAGCAATACATTAATTTTATGTAAAATTAGTTTCATTACTTTTCATACATGTATGTATTATGTTTTAATCACATTCACTGGCTGTTGCTCTTTCTTGTCCCCTCTCCACTATCATTGATTTCCTGAGGACATTTTATATATAAGTAAAACAAAGGCCTAATGCCATGTAGGGAGCAGTGGATGGAGTTGGATGCTGAGCTTCTGGGTTGGGCCCCGTGCCCATCACCCTCTCTCCTCACACACATCATTCCTGGTTTTTCATGCAAAGAAACACACAGCGTCACAGTACTGAAAAGTGGACAAACTAGGGCTTGAGAGCAAGACACCCAACAGTAATCACAACAAGTTTTCCTTGTTTCAAGGTGGTGGGTTGAAATACGGTATTGCTACGGAGCCCGGGCTGGCCTCAGACTCACAATCTTTCTGCAGCTACCTCTCAAGTGCTAGGTTTGCAGGCACAAGCCATCTAGTTATTTTATTTTATTTCTTAAACATCAGCTCTTAGGCACACTAGAAAGGAAGAAGCATGGGGAATTAAAATGGATATTTTTTTTTGTTGAGAAGGAACAGGAGGAACGAGAAACACACAATGATTTAAGTAGGGGTCACCATTCTCCTAATCTTGGCACCTATCCCATAATGAAAGTAGTATTGTAATACATGAATGTCAGTGAATGTCATTGTAACTAGCTACTGATGGTTGCTGTCAGTTATTCATTCATTCGTTCATTCGTTCATTCAGCAAGCAAGCAAGCACTTACTGGTGATCCACCTGGTGGAGAAAGTGGATCCAGAGATAAATCAAACATTGCCTCTTGGAGCAATTATTTCTTGCATGTCTATTCCCCACAAGAGGAGCTGGAAACACAAATAAATCTCTAATCAAAGTGCCTAAAATTATTAAGTCTGTGGGTGTGTCACTTCTACCCATTGTGGAAGTTGTCTCTTGCTTCCACACCCTCCTACACCTCCAGCCTCTCTGACCCCTCCCTCCACAACAGCCTCTCAATGCATGCTCAAGGCTGATGACACAACTTTTCATTCAAGGATATGAGGCAAGAAGAGGACTTAGGCTTAACACAATAATAACAAGACCACAAAAATGTTTATTCTCAATCTATAGTCCTTCAGCAAAGAGATGTGATTCCCTCTCTCCATTCCCATTTTATTTATAAGTGTTTTGCTTCAGAGTGGCTGAACTGCCGAGCTCCATGTCACAGCCTGCAGCACAGCAAACTGGCTTCTTCTGAAGCTCATAATGTGATAATTAAACTGCTAACAGGCACCTTAGTGATGGCATTTGCCGAGGATGTGGAAGCCCTCTCACAACAGCACCTTTCTGTAGGGGGGCTCATCAGTGGAGGTAGAGTGATCGACTCTTGGTTTATTTTTTTTTATATATTTTCTTCCATGAGTACATTAAATTTTTATGTGGAGTGAAATGGGACAGGACTTGTTTCCCTTCCACTGCACAATGATTTATTACCCAAAAAAGACCGCAGAACTAATTAGCAGAGTAATTAATTAATATAAATTTGCATATTTGCATTTGCAATTAGTGCAGCAGACTGATTAGTCTGAAAATGAGAAGTTTGACTCATTAGATGTTAGTGTCTGCTGGACCAGAAAGCGGCTGCCAGATGAGGCGGAAAAGGGTGGAATAAGCATGTGTGTTTCTTTTGTTAGAAGAATGGAGAATATGCTCAAATATCTGGGGCCAGACATCAGAGTTTGCAATTTAAAAAAATAATAAATTATTTGCTTCCATTTCTGCAACTCAATGTTCCTTGCCCTTTTGCCTACAGCAAGCTATTCCTGCCAACCCTGGAAGCCACTGGACCCCTGAGAATGGCTCTTCCTAGTCCCTCAAATCAGATGGGTCTCTTGTTTGTGGGTGAACAGAAAGTCTGTCCCATTTTGATGTCCCTGGAATTTGACTTTTGCACTCAATTCAGTAGTTCTGTCAAAACAGTTCTCCAGTGTTGATGAGGACCCTCAGGGGACTTGGAGAGTAGACTACCTTCCCTTCCGGGTTTCTTCTGATGGCTGCCTCTTTGTTCCTCCAGCTGATGACTGACTCAAATCTCTCACCTTCAGGAGACTGAATAAATCCATGTTTGAGAATGACACAGGGTGAACAATCCATAAATATAACACATTGACAGCCAGACACATAGACATCAAATAACAGCCATTAAATACCCATAGAAAAAGAATGGATTGGTCCAAAATGTTCAGAGAGGCTGGAAAACAATGGGAAAATCTATTTAGAATGAGCATTTATATAGAGGAGAGATTGGTCTTCTGTGAATTCCTGTTTTGGCAATAATGGGCATGTTTAAATTTAAATTACTATTAAAAGTAATTTCGTGTGTTCATTTTATATTTTTCCCAAATTGAAAGTAAACATATATACATTCCTTGATGGTTGCATTTCTTTTATATATGGTTAAAGGAAAGTTTTTGAGAAGTATCATAGTGACTCAGTGCTATAGATAATCTGGAGATGAAAAAGATACCTGGTGCTTATTAATCTATGAATACTGTCAATACCATTCACATAGCCCTATTGTGGGACAACTCCTGGCCTTAAGATCTGGGGAGATTTTAGATAGAGATACACATGAGCTCTTCTTCTTCAACTGTGTTTTTCAAGTTCAGATAAAACCAAATGGCACTCACCAGCCTCTACCTCCACCCCAAGCCAGGGGCCCTGAATTGCACAGTCCAGAAAGTATCAATTCCAGGTTGGTGAGCTATAATTTAAGTATGTCTCAGTCATGTCTTGGAAGCCTGAGAGGTGATCAGACTCTTAAGAGAACACAATGGGCACTCTTTAGGTTACTGAGGGAGCTGCTCTCGGAAGGATAAGGGAGGCTGTGTGGGTCCCCTGTGCTCTTGTGAAAGCCAGTTCTTATGAGTGAGCCCAAGACCTACACTGCTCTCTGGCTTTTAGCTTTGTGAGGTGACTGTTCTACTCATACACATCACTTCATTGGCATCTGCCTTGAAGGAGTGCAGTCAAGGGGATGGAGAAATCTTCCTAGAGACATCACCAAGCTGTTTACACCAAGTCAATAATATCTTTCCTTTATAAAGTTGACCTGCCTCATGTATTTCACCTTAGTAATGCAGATCTTCCCATTTCACCTGCCTACCTGTCCTTCAAACCTTGCTGTGACTTAATCTCTCAACTCAGACTAGACAGCAACAAATCCCTTGTTCCATGACTTACATCAAAGAAGGTAGGGGTATAATTGCTTTGGACATTCACCACATTTCTTAGACTGTTCCTTTGAACATAGCTATCTTCTCTTTTTATGTCTTTGTATTCACAAATCTAGCATATTATCTAGTACATAGTGGAAAATAAGTAAGTCGTTTTAAATCATTTCATGGAAGAGTAGATGAAAAGATTTATATAAATGTAACTTTATCTAAAGATCTGCCTACAAGAAAAGGAAGAACAGTTCTCACAAAGTTCTAGGCAATGGCACTCCAAATGCCATTGAACAGAATGAAAGTTGAAATGATCCATGCATGTGACATCCCTAGTATAAAATCTTCCTTGGAATCTGCATCTTGTTTGTTTCAGGTTTTTACATCTTTGGGTACTTTGCTTTAAAATTGGTCTTTATGTTTAATAGGTTTTCAATAGCTACTAAAATATTAATCCTTTGTCTTTTTACCAAAACCAAATACTAATCTGCATCCACAGGCTTAAAGTAGAACCTAGACAAATAACTATGACTTATAGTTACCCTTTAGTCATTCTGAAAGAATCGAAGCTGATAAATGGGATTGGGAGCAACAGTGAAAACTGAAAACACATAGGGACAAGCCTAAAGGTTTAGCATGGCATTCAAAACCCCTCAGAGGAAAGGTCTGTATTTCTTTCTTGGGCATTAAATAGTAGGGGTTTTGTTGGTGTTGTTGTTGGTGGTGGTGGTGGTGGTGTTTACCTGTTTCTTACAACACCTTCCCCACAGACCAAATATTCTTCTGTGCCGAAGACTGACACTAGTCATTCATTCCTGTATTGCAGGTGGCACTTGGTTAGCCCTTGCTGCATGAGACTACCTGGAACCATAATTACATCCAACATCAGTAGCGGCTGTGGATACTAAAGTCTCTAATTTTTTATAAAAGGTATTTAGAGAAAATGCCATGTGATAATTCTCTTTTTTCATCCACAACTTGTGCACAGGAAACTTCATTGGTAGTCACTCAGGCATTATATATCTGTTGATCTGTCTGTTTGTTTTAAATTTATTTTCCACTTACCTCCAGGAATATTTGAGGTAGCAATTGAATTGAACATTTTTATACGCTTTGTAAAGCAATTCACCATCTAAAAAGATTCCCTGTTTCTTAACTGTGCCATAATACACATGACAAAATATATTTTTATATTTGTTTCCTATAAACTGCGTGCTTTATCTGGAACTGTAGCATAGATATATTGAGAGGAAACCAGCCACGATAATGGGCGTCAGTACCTTCTGTCTTCATCACTGGAATAGAGGAAAATAAAGTCATATTTCCAAAAACATACCACAAGAATAGCTATAATTGTCCATTCCATATTTGCTTGTTGAAAAAAAGAAGACTGATTTTTATATTTGTCTGAAAACACAAATTAGGATTTGCTTACTCTTCTAGCATCCATTGCCAAGAGAGACTCGTGGAAGTGGCGACTCCCCCATTGCTACAATAGTAGCACGGGGCTTCCTTTGTTTGAGGGTTTGCCTCTTCTACTTCAGTCAAGCAATGACCAGAAATCGAAGAGATTTAATTGGGCAGGGTGCTCTGTATTTTTAGGAAGCTGGAAATCCAATGGGACACATAGCTTTGCTAACAGCACAAACTTTTCTGTGGCAAGGTAACTTAAAACACTGATTTTATTTTTTTAAGTATCATTCCAGATCATTAGCCCATTAGGTGAATTATACACTTTGGCTATTTCAGCTAAAACACTCTCCAGCCTCTTAGCATCATTTGAAAAGGGAGGCTAGGATACCTTGTATGGCTGGAGACTTGAACACCCGCCTGACCTCTATGGTTTCTGCTTTCCTGGAACCCTCACTGACAGCTAATCCTTCTGACCACAGACCTTTCTCATTTCAAGTAGTGTTGTGTGAATTCATCCCCTCTCTATCTTTCACAAACTATAAGGTTTAATAGCGATTAACACTAGACCACAGCACTTTCAAATTAACGATAGCCATGCCAGTTCTAATTGGTATTCTAATTAGCCTAACCGATTGAACTAATTAAGAACATTAAACTTTTTAACAAAGGCTATCTTGCTTTGTGTGTTGTAAAATGGAATTTAAATGGGAGAGTGAAGGGGTAAAGAGAATGGGGGTGGAATGACAACCAGCTTGCATTTCCAGGACCCACTCAGGAGCCTATGGGAGGCTTCCTCCCCGCTGAAGCTGGGCAAGGGATGACCAGTGCCTGAGTTTTGCTGGGTGAAAGGTCACCGCAGCCTTTACTTTCCAGAAGGGTAGAATCAAGTTAATGTAGTGATGCTACCCTTGATCTCTTTTCCTGCTGAGACTTCTTAGAAGTGGCCTTAAGGGACAAAGCCAGGCTATTGGTTCATCATAAAGAGGAACTGTGAACCGTGCAGCTTTACACAAAGTATGACTTTTGTCATAATGAAGAGTATTGGAGCTGACTAATGCTACCATTTCAAAATGTATTCACTTAAAGAGCCTCTTGTTTTGAGGGAACTCTGTGCTTTGATAAACTTGCCAATGAACCAGGAATGACTAGAGGTGCAATTGAGAGGCTGGCCAGGTTTACAGTGAACCCTCAAACACAATAGCTTCCACAGCCCATTTCCGTTACTCTTGCCTTCAGTGTCTGCTCTGTTGAGACTAGGGTCTCTTTAAAATATATCCCAGTTTTGCCTCCTTCTCCCACTTTTTTGGTGGAATGCCTTTTTTTTCCCAAGCCACCAGGGTCAAAACGTCAGGAGACACTACTCTGGACATGAGGTTTCAAAGTATGACATCGTGACATCAAGAAGACAAGGGAGGCTAATAGTTCATTGTGGCCTTGATGCTATTCACAAGATGTTCAAGTGGGAGCTTCCTGTTTCATCTGTAGAAGGTACAGGGTCACAAAGAGCAATCCAACTTCTCCCCAGTCTGTCATCTCTAACTTTCCCTCTCTGCCCCATCTCGCTATCTGCTCTTAAGCGAACCTACTATAAAAATATGTAGGTTTGTCTTTCATTGGGTCTTCATTTCTGAAGGTCCTTATTGCACCTCACTACTAAGGTTGTAATCTACCATGTCTCAATAGCTGAGCTCAGCACAAAATGGAGGACTCCTTTTTCTTAGCAGGGCTTACTTGTCTCTGCCTGATCTGAGGAGCCCAACCCCCAATCTTCTACCTGAGGAGTGTCTCATAACTCTTTGCAAATCTACAAGTTCAACTTCCTCGTTCCCAATTAGAACCCACCCAGCAAGTACCTGGGCTTCCTGGAATGCCTCCCTATACAAATGAAGTATTCACAGTACTTTAAACTCTAGCCAATGATTTTTACATTAACCCTAAAAAAACTTCTTCCTGCTTTCCAAGGTTCAAATACAGCCTTTGTCTACCTTGAACAAAGTGGATGTGCACCAAGTGTTTCCCTGAAGATAGTCTAATAGAGCTGCTCCCTTGAGTATCATCTAAAAGTACTGTAACACTAAAATCCTGAAGAGGAGACTCATTCCCACCTGGATGAGATCCTGCAGACCCACATGTTCTGGACTCCACTTCATCCTTTCAGCCTGATGGACAGTGGCACCTGGAAACAGAGGATGAAGAACCACGGCTGGCCCTGACCATGCATACAATAGTCCTGTACACTACATTAGACATAGACAATTGTTCTTGTTAATCTGTTTTTTATTTGGTTAATTTGTGTTCCTTTGGGTTATGTTAGAGAGGTCTCAAGAGGAATGTACTGGAAATTTGTGAGACAAAACTTTCTCCTCCTTACCAGGCAACTTGCATAAGCCTGAGATGAAAGTGACCTTCAACTGGGACCTCGAAGGCTCCCACATATGCTGGTCTTGCCTTCATCATGATCATCCAGAAGATCTTATGACTGCCCCAGTCACTTGGATTACCTCAACACCTGTTCCTCAGACAGCTGTGGCAATAGAACACACACTCACATCCTCCAGCTGCTGCCCAGGAGATCAGGATATTTGAAATCCTTAGCAATGCTAACCAGGCTGTACAGAACCTGCAGCTTCATGTCTCCCACACTCCCTCCCACCTTAACTCTCTTGGTCACTATGCTCCAGATGCAAAGCTTCCACTGTGAAGCATGGAAAACCAGGGTGTCCTCCCAGATACAAGACCAAAGCAGATTTATTGCTCACAGACAACCTAAAAACCTTGAAGACAATAACAGAATATTCAATCAATATTCACTCACAATTGTAAACTATGGCAGAGATCAAAATATCCCTGGACCCAAAGAATATTATATTGGTGATGATATTGTGGAAAATGTTCTCTTTCACCTGTTTTTGTCATACAGTTCCTGAAAGAGTTGGAATCTCCAGGGTTACTGGGCACTGGCAACAGAAAGGACCAAGGCAGTATTAGAGGCTTATGACTCTCAGGGATAACTCAAAACAACTAGATGGGCATAGGGGCTTAAGGTTGAGTTGACTACTAATGCCCAATGACATAATCAATCATTCCTGTACAACGAAGTTTTCATAAAAGCCAAAGGACTGGCTTCAGTGGTCTTCCAGAAGGCTGAGCACTGGCAAAGTATCCAAGAGGTCAGTGTACCTACATGCTAGGTCCCTAGAAAGCACTCTCAAGTCAGAGCCATCTCTTTATCACCTAATAAAAAAGTTACAGTTTTTTTTTTAACAACTTAACATGTGTGAGTCTATTTTGCAACTAAACTTTATAAACTCAAATATTATTTGAATATTTCTGTTGAAAATACACATGCTAAAACATAAATACATCCCAGTTGTTGAAGACTACATACAGATAATACAAAACACCTAGCAAACAATATTTGTAGTCACGTTAAAATAATAATTGGTCATTCTGGAGCAAGTAAAATGTTATTAAAATTGAATTCGCTTATTTTGAATTCACTTGCTTTTCTAAGTGTGATAAAATTTTAAGTTATACATGTGACTCAAATTGAGTGTGTATTGGAAAGGCATATTCTAAGTTTTAAACTTAGCTGCAAAAAATTCTGCTTAGAGTAAACATTCATTCTAGATTTTGTGTGCACAGAGCTAGCAACAATAATAAGTTTTAAAAAGACTAGAGGTATCAAAAAAAAAAAACCACTACATTTCATGATTGTAATGATTACCTTTACATTGGTATGGCAACAGAAACATTATCTGGGAAAAGTTTTAAACAGTTTTTATCTGTCTTTATAGAGAGAAAGTTTACTCTCCCTTGTCTTAAAGAACCCATGAATATAATGTGCAAGTATATGTTTTTAAATATCTGCTGTCAATTTTAGTTTTATATATATTCTTAGTTTTAAAAAATATTTTTTTCTAAGGGGATTTTTCTGTCTCGTTTTCTTTTGGGTTTTAGGAACTAAGGACTGAACTTGTACTTTCTAGGTAACTGCTCTATAACCCCAACCTAGTCCCAGATGGAGGAGTTGGAAAAGGGACTGAAGGAGCTGAGGGAGTTTGCAGCCCCATGGAGGGAGCAACAGTGTCAACTGGCCTGATCCCCAGGTACCCCCGGAGACTGGACCACCAACCAAAGAATACACATGTAGGGACCCATGGTGCTGGCCACATATGTGGCAGAGGGGGTTTTGTTGGCCATCAGTGGGAGGAGAGACCCTTGGGCCTGAGGGTGTTAGATGCCCAAGTATAGGGGAATGCTAGGGAGGGAAGACAGGAATGGGTGGGTGGGTAAGGGACTACCCTCATAGAGGCAGGGGAGGAGGATGAGATAGAGGGTTTCCAAAGAGGAAACCTGGAAAGGGGAAAACATTTGAAATGTAAATAAAGTATCAAAAAAATAAAAATAAATTTAAAAAAAGTTTTAGATAAGAGACATGATACCCATTAAAATTAGTCCAGGGTTGGCAAGTTGGCTCAAAAGGAAAAAGTGCTTGCCACAAAGTCTTATACCAGAAAATGGGAAGCCTAAGATCCATCTGGTGGTGGGAGGAGAGAATCAACTCCCACAAGTTATCCTCTGACCTCCACATATATGCTGTGGCTCACACACTCTCTCTTTCCTCTCTCTCTCTCTCTCTCTCTCTCTCTCTCTCTCTCTCTCTCTGTAAACAAATAGAGATTGGCAAGATGATTCCCTGGGTAAAGACACTTGCTGCCAAGACTAACCACCTAAATTGGATCTCTAGAACCCACATAGTAGGAAAGAACCAACTTCTTCAAGGTGTATTCAGATATCTATACACATACATACATACATACATACATACATACACACACATATATGCATGCACACATATACATGCATATATGGGTACACTCAATGAAATTAAAACTTTCAATCTTTTAATTTAAAATATTGAGAATTTTCATACATGAGTACTATGTTTACATCATTTCTACCCTTACTTTTCCTTGCAACTTCTCCCATGTCCCCACAACTCCATCTCAAATTTATGTCCTCTTCTTCAATTATTGAGATGCATGAGCACACACACACACACACACACACACACACACACACACACAAAGTATGATTAATCAACCAACTTCTAATATAGAAACAACGAAATATATTAGACATGAATTAGCAAAGAAAACATGTGTGTCTTATATGAATCCTCTTAGTGTCATTGATTTGTATGTATGTCTAGGGCTGGTGGGTTTAGATAAAGCATTAAGAGTCTCATCAATGGAGAAGGATGATTTTCCCAGTCTCAGTCATGAATTGCCTATAACTCTTCATCTGGAGATAGGGTTTTGTGAGATTTTTCCCAAACTCAGTGGCATGTAAACTAATGTTATCATTGTTCATGTCTTGTTCAGAGAAACGTATTTTTGAGATTTTATGTGTATAATTCACTGTCATATATAAAGGATCTATCTCACAGCAGATGCCCTGGTCCTCTGGCTCTTAGAAACTTTCAGTCCACCTCTTTACTGATGTTCTCTGAGCCTTGGGCATAGGAGTTGTGTTGTATGTGTATCAGTTGGAGTTGGGCACTTGATGGTCAGCTATTCTCTGCATTTTTGACCGGTTGTGGTTTTCTGCAACAATCTACATCTGCTGCCAAGAAAAGAGCTTTCTTTGATGAGGGGTAAGAGTTAAACTTACCTGCGGGTATAAAAATAAATATTTAGAATAAAGTTAGAAGTTACATTGGTTTAGGAAAGTGGCAGTAATGTATTCTCCTCTAGAACAGGACACCACTAGTCTTGAGGAGTTGACTAGGTTTACAATACCAGGTATGAATTTTCTCCTATTGGTAAGGCCTTAAGTCCAATTAGATAGCTTTTGGTTACCCCAAGGTACAGCACCAGTGTTGCACAATTGGGGATATTTTGTTACCTTACTCATATAGGAAAGTGATAGGCTTTACACTGAGTAAGATTATTGATGGCTTTTCTCACTTGGCAGCTTGCATAGCACCTTTCTTATGGTGCTAGTCCTGTGAGAACGAGTACTTAGGGAGGAGGCTTTCAGATCTTTTTCCTCCATGTCCTCTCTGATATAGCTTATTATATTTAATCATTGTCTTCAGCTCTCCTAACCAGCAACTGAAAGGTTTCCTATGCCTGAAAACAAGGTTATATTTGATAGTTAAAGACTATTGACATTATTACCTCAAATGGGGTGTGTGTGTGTGTGTGTGTGTGTGTGTGTGTGTGTGTGTGTGATGTATCTTTAAGTATAGATAGATGAAAATGTTTTGGATAAGTAAATAAAATTGCCCAGATATCTATATGATTATTGTGACATTAGACAGACTACGGACACGAACAGCCGATAGGCACCAATTAAGAACCTTTTCTCATGCTATCTAGACAAATCCAGGCCTCCTGGGAATTTTCCACAGCACAGCAGAGGAGACTGACAGAGATGCAGGCTCCCCAATTCCTTTGGGTCTTCAGACTGACTCA
Source organism: Rhynchomys soricoides (assembly GCA_019843965.1). Lineage (NCBI taxonomy): Eukaryota > Metazoa > Chordata > Mammalia > Rodentia > Muridae > Rhynchomys > Rhynchomys soricoides. The sequence goes on along the minus strand of JADRCH010000087.1, from coordinate 2,186,877 downwards.
AGGACTATGACTGTTCCTAGTCTCCAGATCTGAAGTTGCTATGTAGTGTAGTCTTGGAAGTCTTCTTAAGTGGCAGAAATTCATGTCAGAGTTTTCCTTTTAAATAAATATTTTGACCCCATTAACTAGAAGCTCATATAGATTTCCTTTGGTCATGATCCAATGTTGAAGAACTGGCATTGGCTTATGTTCAAAGCAGGCATTCTGCTCTGTGTTTTGGCTACCCTGTACATCGTATTTTTTTCAATCAGCCTGCCCTGAAGAGTGAATTAGATGTACCCCCAGCTCAAGCAATGCTTCCAGCTCAGCAAGCACAGTAGAAAGCAAGTCCCTTTGCTGGTTGACTTGCAGAGTGCATACTTTAGTTGAGTACTGATGCCTAAACCATTCATGTCTCCATTTAAAGAACAGAATTTGCTGACCGGTCAAAGATGGGCTCTCAGTCTAACCTGTCACCTCAGTGTCTGAGGCCTATAGATCAGAATCATGTAGGCTAAAATTGCAAGAGGCTCATCTGCGAAAATAAAAAAAGGGAGTATTTTCTAAAATATTCTTGGCACACAGAAACAGATGGCCAATATAAGAAAGAAAAAAATCAAAACAATATACCAACTGTGGTCTAGAAGCTTCAGAAAATAGCTAAAGCTGTGATTTGTTAAATAAGACGAGCCTCCTTCAGAAGACATGATTAAACCTGGGTATGATAACGTGTATAATCCAAGCATTTAGGCAGCTGAGGCAGGGGGATTACCTTGAGCTCAAAACAAATCTGGGTTATCATGTCTCAAGCTCCCTACACACACACACACACACGCAAAGTATGATAAATGAGTTACCTTTTAATATAGAAACAACAAAATATATTAAACAGATGAATTAGCAGACAAAACATGTGTGTCCATATATTTCAAAAAATGTTTTGAACAATCCCCCTTCTGGGATGAAGATGGCTCGTGAGTTAAAAATTCTTACTGCTCTTCCAAAGGATCTAAGTTTGGTTCCCAGCACCCATGCCAAGTGGCTTACAACTGCCTGTAATTCTAGTTTCAGAGGAGTGGTAAAGAAACCTTAAGAAACAAAACAAAACAAAACAAAAGAAACCTCCTTTCCTTGAGACAAAAAATAGTATAAATATACTTTTAAATATAACAATGTATTATCTTACATTTTTCATTTCTATTTGAATTCTTCTTGAATAATATTTCCAGATTTTTCTGGCAGCTATTTCCAACATGCCCTATTTATTAATGCATAGATAAATTTTACAGTTTATCAATTTATTTGCATCTATGTATGCACATATATATCTCTATGTGAGTTATGCACACAAAGAAAACATGTCCCTTTTAAAATATAGTGTTTAAAGTCAGTAATGACAGTGAAACTGGTCATCTGCCATTGGGCTAGGACATGAAAGAGGTAAACGGAGCATCACACAACATTTTTAAAATGTAAGGGGCACCTATATGGATGGTTGAGTCCTCTCAAAAAGCCTTTGCTGAGGTTCCATCCATTTTTCCAATGCTTAGTGCAAATGGGGCCTCTCGGGAGTGATTGAGAATCAATGCGATAATGACAGGACCTTCTTAACAACTTTACAGGAGAATATCTCTCTTTTTTGTCTCTCATTTTTCTTCCCCCTCAGCTCTCTGCTGACCAGGGAAAGGAAGAGCCTTCACTGGGGAGAAGTCAACTTCGACCTGATGATCTTTGACTTTCTAGTCTATCAACTATGAAACAAATTTCTCTTGTTTTACATCCAGTGTGTGACGTTGCTATGATTGATAGGCCAAAAACACCCAAAAATCAAGATTAAAAAATCAAAATCATGCAGACATCCATGAAAGATATGTGAAAATGTCTTGTGATTTCTGGGTCTGGTCCTATGACCTCATTTCCTCTATGACCTCTTGGTTTCCCATAATGCCCATGAACAGTCTTGGTTCTTCCTCTAGGCTTTTTCAAATGAAGATTCCCTGGCTTTACCACCCTGATGATAGCATTGTAGTAACACAGGCTGTTAGTGCATTCCATCTGTGCATTTGAAAGGGTCCTTGAGCTTGGTTTTATGCTCTGTTCTGGCCATTTTGAAAGTTTTAGTTCCTGTAAATAAGAGGCAGTACATCTTTATTGGCTCTAGGGCTATATTTATCTAGCTGGCTCTGATATTGCCCTGTGCCCTTTATCAAACAAACAAACAAACAAACAAAAAAAGGGTTTCCTGTAAGGTAAATTGACATTGAGAGCTCCAGCCCTGGCTAAGCTGACCCCAGTTATAGAGCAGATGGTGAATACACTGAGATAAAAGAGAAAGGTGAGTGGCCTCATGCAAAAGCACAAAAGAGAAGAAAGTAAAATAAACTAGTGAGGTGAACTCCAAACACTCATTACATTTATCACAAAGGAAAATATGGTGATTTATGGTGGCCATGAGAATGTTCCATCAAAACTTGTCCCACCAGAAACTCAGAAGCGGTAAACTGTTCAGTAGTTATGCAAATTTGGGGGAAGAAGACTTCTAACACCCACAGCTTTGGGGAATCATGAAAGACCAACAAATGAAAGAATCCAAAAGAATAAGCATTAGAGTCCCACCTGGCCAGTTTTCATTAACAGTTGCCGAATATTCTCTAAGGACACTCTACTGATGCACAGAATCTTCATCAGAAAGGTGGCTAAAAGCAGTCTGGGTTCCAACAATAACAAAAATACAGTTGCCAGGTAAAGATGCTGAGTTAAAATGGAATTTCATGAAGTAGAAATTTCTGGTTTCTTTGGAAACACAGTTATGTCTTATTGTTGGGCCTGTCCCATGCCTCCTCCCCCAGCAATGGTGCTGCTGCTCAGGATCGTGGTCGACATGTCTTTGTCACAGCTCCCCTTCAGCTGTAGGGCAGTGGTGTGGGGACCCGGCCGTCTCCATGGTGACAGTCCTCTGCACCTCTTCTGGGGCAGCGTGCCAAAGTGGCCTGTCCAAGGGCCCCAGGTCACAAGCACAACACTGGCGCTGGCACAGGGATGAGGGAACTCCTGCTTCCTCTTTAAGGCAGGACCCATTGGCCCCTGGCTTGCCCCAGGACCAAGGCCTAGGGTGGTCTTGGCTCCGCAGGGGATGATGACTGATGCTGGGCATGCCTCCCTAGTGTGGCCTGGGGCAGCCCCAGGCATAGGGGGAGAGTGCAGGGGCCCTGGGTTCACAGTAGCAACAGCGGCAGAGAGAGCGGCCCGATTCCTCGCTAACTGTCCGACTTCCTACACTGAGCGCCATGTTGCTGAGCCAAGCTGGGGCAGTGCCAGCTCTGGGCCAGGGCTTGGCCCTGGGAGGCAGCCTGAACCGGACCCTGACAGCACGGCACTGGGGGTGTTCTCCCCACAGGGTGAAAAGGTAGAATCCCAGGCAGTGATAGTGTTATGCCCCATTTTGACCCTGGTTTGGGCCTTGAGGACAAACTTGAGCCTGGCTGGAGTTCTGAGACCTGTCTCAGTCACTTCCCTATAAGGGTGATTCAGCAAAAGCTGTTTAGCCCTCCCTCTGCCCTGCTGTTACTGATGTGGAGCTTTGCTCTTGGCTCTGTCAGTTACCCTTTTCCCTTCTCTGCCTCCTACATCATCCCTCCCCATACATAAGTGCCCACCCCCTTTGCCTTCTCTGTGTAAGTGAGGGGTTGATACAATAAAGTTGAATTCCTGCTTCGACAAGACTCCTGGCTTAGTGTGTTTCTTTTGGGCTATTGACACTCACCATTCCGCTCAGCCCCAGACAGAGTCAGCTGGACTGGTTTCTCTCCTCTTGCCTGGATCTGCTGGCAAGGAACCAACATCACATAATGTTTTTTTGGAATTTGTCTTGTGAGAGGTCGCATGATGTTTTGTAGAAGTTGTCATGTGATAGTATGTGTTGCTGGAGTAGACATGTGAGAGGGCATGTGATGTTTGGAAAGAATATAAATACAATCACACACACAGTGAAAGGATGCTCTTACATTGCTACGCCTTGCAATGCTTTGCTGAGCTTTTCTAGGTTTTGCTAGGCTTCACTGTGCTTCAGTTCGTAGAGAGAAACACACCGAAGAACTTCTCATGGTATTCCAGCTAATTCTTACTGCTTCTGCTGACTCCTGCCAATTTGGTAGAGCCTTGAGGTTTCTGCTGGATCAAGCTGCTGCTACTGATTCATATTTGCTATTAGCTATCAGACTGGACTGCTGGTATCCTGACAATGAAGAGTGGAATCACCCTCAAAGAACTACTTCTTACAGGTCTACAAACTCCTTTTCCTATAAACATTCTTCTTCTACCTCTGGTAGGTGGGCAAGATGGGAGGTTGATGCATTCAAGAACCTCAAATAAGATAGGTTTAGAAAAATCTAAACCTACAATTTCGGGTGAGTAACACATTATTTTATTATAGGTTTGTGCCATATATAAACAATTCTGAACTTCAAATCTAGCTGGGTGCTCTGCATTTTCATCTACTGAGTTTGTTGTAGCTGCCTATCCATTCTGCAGTCATCTCCAACCATGTGTATCCAAAGTTGGAGGGGAGGCAATTTGTGGATGCTAGATTTGGAGGATATATGTCCAAAATTAATCCAAATCCCTCAGAACCTCAGGAGTGTGATTCTTAGCCAGGTATAATTTAAAAGTTCTATTGGCCACACCCTATTTCCAGGGACAAATGAGTCTCCACTTTACTAACAGGAATAGTACAGTGCCAAGATCCATAATAGCATTTAATCCTTTTAATAGTACAGTGCAAGATCCACAATAGCTTTTAATCCTTCTTCCAAACTTTTCTTTAAGTAAATATAACAAAGCCTGAATTATATTTTTACACCACCAACATAAATATAAAATGTAACTTTTATGATTTTTATTTAAGAAGAGGCCCATGAAAGCATAAAGCCCTTATAAGTTCTAATTCTTGGCTCCCCAAGAATTTAGTTTTACTAGAAATATTTCCTTACTCAGTTTTCATTCTTTATGTAGCTGTATCTCAAGTTTCCATATAAAAGATAAGACCTAGTCTCTGTTCTCCAAGGAAATAGTTACAAGTGACCCACATAGGCCATAGAGAGACCCATTAGAATGTCTGTTTTCATCTTCTTCTCTTAGTGTAGAAAATCTATGCTGCAACATTCTTCCCATCAGGACTTCCCCTGGGCTGCTCTGTGTTTTTAATAACATCAGCTCCACAAATGTCTAAGGTCACTTTAGACACTATAGCACATTATCATTCTGCTGCCTTGGAAACATGTCTATGAGAACTACTTTGTGTGATACAAGCCTGGAATCCCAGCAGCTCAAAGGCTTCAGTAAGGTAGAACAATCATAAGTTCAAGGCTAGTCTAGGAATGAGAGAGAGAGAGAGAGAGAGAGAGAGAGAGAGAGGGAGAGGGAGAGAGAGAGAAAACGCCCAAGGCTTGCCAAGAGTTCAGTGAGACTCTGTCTCAAAATACAAATAAAACTAGAGTAGTGAAGAAGAATATCTGCCATGCTCAAGGCTCCAATAGTTCAAAAATAAATATAAAAAAAATAAACATGTCTGCCTGAATCTAAATGCCCCAAAGACTAGAGAGTTCTGAAGGTGATCCCTATTTATTCTATTTATTGACTATACCAGACATGCTATGATTACAATTAGGTCATGACATCTTTTTCAAATGATCTTCTTGACCTTTAATTCCAAATGTGTAACACATCCGATTTTCTATTTCACCTCATTTATTGAGTTTTTCAGCACTTGCTCAGCATGGATTACTTGTAAGAGAAATGTTAGTCTGGTAGGGGGGGTGTTTTGGAAAACAGAGGACTATTGTTAACATTATTTGCCTCTCATTCTCTATTATTCCACCTAATATATGTGTTTCTGAGCAGCATGAGGAGTGTGAGGGGAATAGTATTCTCCTTCATCTACTATGTCTACCTCCAAACAGTGAGCTGCGGAAAGCAGAGCCACCAAACACGAGCTATCTTCCCTTGCAACATGCCAAACTCACATTTTGCCAATAACAGAGAAGCCAGCCTGAGGAGTGCTTAAACTTTGAATTGAAAGGCTAATGATGCATTTCTTCCAGAAAGCAACACTGCCTAATAAGAGAGCTTGAAGCCATGTGTCAGTCACTATCTTAGACTGGATCTTATACTAGTACTGGTGGCCAAAATGGGATGCAAACTGCTCAGTGAAAGAGATGCTCCAACTTTTTAAGGAAATAGTTAGTAGTGGATCAGACTTTTGGGGGGGAAAAACACCAGTGCTGGGTACAAATTTCATAGGCTAACTGATTAGAATCATGGGTCTTTACTGTCACAAGCTAGAACTCTTGTTTTTCCATGGTAGAATATATAGTTGAAAGAATTACATAACCTACAATATAATTCAATGGAATGTAGGACATGTAGCTCTTTGTCACTGACTTGTCTCACTGCTCAGTCCCAGTGCTAATGAAGCAAAGATCACAGCTTTGATTGACAGATGGGCCTCGTTGCTCTAAAGTAGTCTGCAGCCAAATATGCCATAACTACAACTGGTCAACTTGACTCTACTGTTAATATATACTGAATCCCTACTATGTAATTTAGTATGTCATATGATATACTCACAACAAAACAAAGTGAAGCAAACAAACAAACAGAAATCCAGGCCAGTATGGGCAACAGATGCATTTGAAAACAGCTACTACAAAGCAAATTATGATAACCACAGTAATAGAAGCATAAAGTAAAGTGGGAAATCAGAAGAGAACAATTAATTCCAACCCACAAGGATGTGAATGGATCGCTTCAAATTTATCACCACCCCAGGAGCAACAACTTACCACATATGTTATAATAACAGTGGGCTGGCATTGCTATTTTAAAACACAAATGAAGAATATATTGTAATTAGATGGGATTTGCTAACAAAATAGAGCAAACCTACCAGAAGTCCAAAATGTGAAAAGACAAATACTGATTTGGGCTTCTACGTGTTAAGGTGCTGGGTGCTTTAGGAACTGGAGGTCTGGTAATAGGCTGTCAGCACAGCCCTCACATGAGATTAAGATAGTTGTTATGGCTTCTGAGTTGGTTCTTCTCATAGCAAGACTGAGCTTTGCACTTGGCTTCCCATCTGTCAATACAATCTCTCCCTCCCCCCATGTATTCATGACATTGTGGTATCACTAATCATAAGGGGCTAGCCAGGGCTAGTGTTAGTGTTAGTGTAGGGCATCTGAGATAGTACACTGAATTAACCTCTTTTATTTTAAGCACCCACCTTTGGGTACCTTGTTGCTTCAATGGAAATAAAGAAGGAAAGAATAAATGAGCAACTCAAACCTCCACTCATCTCAGAAAGCTAGGCTTTGATGTCACGATGATCACTGTGGTGAAAGATGATTTCATGTCCCAACAATCTATCACCTGTGCATACAAATGTAAAAGACAACATGTAGTAATAACATTCATTCACTAAATGCATTGATAAAGACATTCTTTGTACATGGATTCAAGTTTAAGTTTTTCTATTATTTCTAATGTCATATGGTTTGGTTTGGATTGAACTGGGAATAGGGCCTTTCTGTGGTGTAGCCCATGCTAGCCTTGAGCCCACAATCTGGTCTCAGTTCCTAGCTGCACCATCGTGTCAGGTGTCAGTTGTTAACTTGGTAAGGTGTCAGAGTCAGGAAAATGGGATTTGCAGGCAGGGATACCAGTGTCTAAACTATGACTTTCCCACTTCAAGCCTGAGTATCCCTGATCAAATAGATTAGGTCTCATAGTTTCCGGTGGGAGAAGTCATATGTACCATGTGATGGAATAAACTCATACTTGAGGAGCACTCATCCTGACTACTAGTGACTATTTTATCATCATCATCATTGTCATCATCATCATCATCATCATCATCATCATTTATATAAAAAATGTTCCCATGTTAATTCATGTTGGGTTAAATGAGGTTCCCTGTCTGTCCCAGGGCCACTGGGGGAGGCAAGACTCAGGAAGTTTGACCCCGCTCACCCTACACTGCTGTGCGGGTGTTGGGCTGTGAGAAGCTATGAGACACTGCCTGGGGATGGGGGAGTATGGCCTGGGGTCCCAGAGACTACAGGGAGCGGGCTCAGCAATCCTTGGCCTGCAATGAGACTGGGACTATCTAGTTCTCAGGCTCTTGGGCATCCCAGGCACCACTGGATGCCACAGAAGAGCTGAGAACAGAGTGGAGGCCCCACGGGCTGGATCTAGCCCGTGGCAGAGTGGGAAAGGCAGGGAGGAGCCCGACTAGGTCCCAGTGGGGATGTCAGTGGGTGGAAACCGTGGCTGGGAACTCTGAGAGGCCTTCTGCAGGAGACTAGATGTGGTTCTTTAAACAAAGGCCTGTTCCACTGCTCCCCAAGGCAGATCCCAATAAAAAGAGACAGTCCATGGTTTTAAGGTGTTTGTTGTCATGGCAGAGAGTGGTGATGAGTGAAACTGTACCCCACTTTCTCAAGGTGGGCCTGAGGTTAAATACCTTTTGCAGGGAGGAGTGTCTGAGAAGGGGAGTTTATTGGCTAAGCCTCTAGGTAAAATGGAGATCTTTCTTGAGGCTATGTGACCACATGTCCTCTACCTGTGGGGAGGCTTGGGGTGTTGCCCTTACATGGCAGATGGTCACAGACCTGTGGAGAGCTGCGGCCTTGTGTCAGGAGCCTGGGGCCCAGGAGCATGACAAAACCCCTACTGTCCCTTGCACGGTTATCCCCTGCTGGGTACCCCCTGCTGGGTCACCCGGGTTTTAAACCTTAGCTCAACCGGGAACCAGGCTGCCTTCCACGGTCCTACAAGTCCAGACCTATTCTGTTAGCAAACTCTGTTAATTTTTTTTTTCACCAAAATGCCCTGTGTCTCCTCTTCGTTCCATCCCCAAGGCCTCCATTGACCCATAGTCCTCCCTGTCTTGATCTTTCTATTCTTTGTAAATTCTGTAGGTAAAGAAAATAATCACTGATCATAAATTCATGGAAGAGACTATATAATGACAGAGAAAAGCACACATTTTCTTCAGTAAATTTTATGTGATGTAGGCACCCAAGTAAGGCACCAAGAAACAGTTATACCTTGGCATTTTTCTGTAATGTATTTGATGAATTATAGAAGTTAGAGGTGAAGGGGGTAATGTGAAACCTAGTGATGAAAACTTGGAGAGTTACCTTCTCATGAAGATACAAGAGGTGTTTTATTTTGAATCATGTTTCTTGAAGATTCTGTTGAATTGAGTGCACGTGTTTTCCAGTCTATAGGATGGTGTCATGCATACTCATGGCAGGACATCCTCTTTTGGATTTATCTACTCAGTAGTGTGCTTTACTAATTCCCTACCAATTACTTTGACAATCAAGGTTTACTGTCATACTTTAGAAAGCCGGTTTTGCAAATTCTTCTGTGTCTGTGTGTCTTCAAAAGAAAGGGCAATGCTTTCTTTGCATTTATGGTGTAGGGAGGGTGACTCTCCCAGGAGAATTTTATTTCTTGCTTCATGGAGGAAATGAAATGGAGGGATGGTAAAAGACTTTTTTTTTCTGCAGTTCCCCCAAAGTCCTTAGGGTTCAGCACGCTAGTGTGGCCTATGTGGTGTAGTCTCCTGACCCAATCTGTTTCTTCCTTCTTTCTTCTTTTCCCCATGTCCAAATCTCCACAGGGCGTCTACGCTGAACTTTTCTTTCTCATTCCTTGCTTTGTTTTGTTTGGGGTTTGTTTGGTTCTAGATATGAAACCCAGGACCTAATCAATGCTTTCTAACCATATGCTCAACCACAGATCCACACCCTAGCCCAGAGTGAACTTTGCAAATGTCAAGTTGTACTGTGCCCTCTAATGACTTCTCTTAGTTTAAATTCAGAAAAGATCACTGTGACCTACAAAGCCTTTTATGATCAGTGCCCAGCTCGTGCTATACAGCTGCTGGCCTTCCCAGAAAATGGGGAAGGTTACACCTGCTCTGGCCTCTGCCCTGTTCTTCTTCCCAGCCATGGGAAAGATGTAGAGAGCACTACAGATCCTTCAACAGAATAGATCTTCCCTAAATTTGCTGTCCCTTCCAGTAGGGAAATTCCATGAATGTTTGCCATCTGTCTCTCTCCAGTGGGGAAATTCCATGCATCTTTGTTATCTGTCTCTCTGTGTAGACTACCAACTCCCAGGCAGAACAGCCTATGGACTGTCCTATGTGCCCCTGAATGCTCATCACTAACCTGTAGTTGTAACCCATGTCTTGACTCATTGTGCATTGATTCCATTTCACACATGGGTTCCTGACTATAAAGTAGTTTGAATTTTCCTCGTGACACTTGTCACTTCTTAAGCCAGATGTGACTCATTCCCATATCAGTCATTGATGAAGAAAAAATCCCCCACAGAGTTGCCCATAGGCCAATCTGATGGAGATATTTTCTCAATTGAGGATCTCTCCTCCCAGATGACTTGAGCTTGTGTCAAGTTGAATAAAACCTAATCAGAACAGAGAGCCACTGGGAGGTTGAGTATAGACACAGTCTGGGTTCTGTGTACACTGGCTGCCTCTGGGGCTGAGTTGAACACAATTTGTGGGCTGTCAGAGACAGAGTGCAGAGCAGATGCTTTAGGGAAGAGTCAAGATTTACTCCCAAATAGCTATTTGCTAAGTATTTGTAGAGGAGGTAAGTCAATGCATGAACAAATGTATGACAGGTACATAGCCACTGAAGAGCAGAACTGAGATGGGCTCCTAGATCCTCCTAACCTGCCATTAGAAACATGTTTCTGTACTCCTGAATGCACAGTTGCACTGCACTGCAGGTGGCCTGAGGACCTCTTGAACGTCATCTGTGAATCCCTGTTTGAGGACTTTGAGGAATCTCCATTTGAGGACATCCAGGAATCTCCATTTGAGGAACTCCTGTACTCTCTCAGACAATCTTGACAGGAGGTGTGATTTCAGAAGTACAGTTACAAAGGACATAGAAACAACTAGTTGCCCACCAACAGATGAATACATATACAAATGTTATAGACACAATGAGATTTTATTCAGCGAGAATCTGTGGGAATATGTGTAGTTTTGAAAAATTAAAATTGATAGAAGTAACATGAAAACAAAGACACATGTTCTCGCTCATATGTGTATCCTAGTCTGTTACACACACACACACACACACACACACACACACACACGTGTAAATATAAAACCTAAAAACTATGAAGGAGACAAATAGGTGGTGAGGAAGGATGGGGAGAGGGTAACAGGAATCATAGGACATGGACATTGAAAAGAGGCTGAGGAAGATTGTAAGAGAGGGTTATGGGACGGAAGCAAGGGGTTATGGGAAGCAGGTATGTAGGAGAAGATATGGGGGGGGGGAGGAAAGCCTGCTAAAATACTCTATGCTGTAGACTACCACAATGATATCTCTGACACCTTGATTCTAATTTAAAATTATTAGTATAAATATACAATTTTCATCTGTGCAATGGCACTTGCCAGCAGCCTTGTAGAGACAGAAGCAGGAAGAAATGTCACAAGCCTCAGAACAGCCTGAGCCATGTGCTATCAAAAACAGGGCAGTTCTGAAAAATCTTCAAAAAGATCTCTTATCTAAAGTGCCTGCTCCAATCTCACAAAATGCATGAATGTAACAGAAAAAAATAATGTTTTCTGTTTTCCATATTTAAAAATATTGATTGTGGGCTGAGGAGGTGGTTTTGTGCATAGAATGCACAAGTACCCAGACTCAAGTGTGGATTTGAAGCGCCCACAGAGAAACTGGGTGTGGTAGCAGGCATCTGCAGCAGGCTGGAGACAGCTAGGTTCCCAGGGCACACCCACAGTCATTGCAGCTGAGTCTCAGTGAATTCCAGGCTCAATGAGAGAGACTCTATCTCAAAAAGCAAGATGTAGATTGATAGAGGAAGATACCCCATGTTGACCTCTGACCTCCAATGTATACATTCACCTGCATACACATAGCCCACATGTGTGCACCTGTGCATAGAGTACATTCATGCATGCATGCATGTGACGCACACACACACAAATTAAATGACTATTACATTACATATGCTGAAATATAACAAAAATACTTAGTTCAATATCACCAAAGAGAAGAAATCAGGCCTAATAAATTAGTTTTCCTAATTTTTAAAGCCAAAAGGAAATTAGACATTTTCTTGTAGTAGTGCCAAAATGTTAATAAAGTACTGATTCTTTCCTTTAAGCTGGATTAAAAGAATCAACCTACTTATACCCTGTTTTTCAGTCATAGAAGTTTCCAGTCCATAGATTTAGGTGCTTTCTTTTAATAAAAAATTAGAAAATGATCCTAACACACATGTTGGATGAATATAGGAAAGACACTCTGTAAAGAAAATGACGAACTGTGCTTCTGGGAAGAACCCAGCATTGCTTTTCACAAAAGCTCTCAGCAGAAGACTGACACTGACAGGCGTGGGCTTGTGTGAGACTAGTAGGTCCGCGTGCCTTGCAGTTCATCCTTCACCATGGGGAGTCGAAAGGGCTGTTTATTAAGTGACCTTTATGAGGGTGTGAACAAAACATTGCCACATCTACGTTCCATCTATTCTAAGCTCTTAATGGAATCAGGAGGAGTAAAGAAGCTTCTGGACTCGCTTCATTTTTTAAAAATGATTTTCTTTAATCTGAAGGCTATTTTCCAAAGTGGGACATATTCTACCACACCGTAAAACCATTTCTAGCCAGTGGAAATCAAAGAGTGAACCTACACTGAGCTTGCTCATGTATCTTCTGACTGCCTGGAGCACTTGCCTAAAAGAAAGAAAAAAAAAAAAAATCCAGCCCCTAGGAATTGCCCACATCCACAGAAGGAACTGTGTTCTGGGGTTTTGCTACGAATTCTTTCCTGTTGCCCTTTGCCATGGAAGTACAGAAAATAACAGCAGCTGAGCCTTCGTTTTCTTGAACTTGGGTCTTCATTCTCTTGCAAAATTCAAAGACAAATCCTGTTGAAATTGTCTGCAACTGATTTCTGTAACTAACATATGAGCACTGGTCAGTGGGACAAGAAATGGTAGATGAACAGACACTGGACACTGCAAAAAAAAAAAATGTGAAATTTTATGACCTCCAAAACAACACCAACAAAAACTGTTAACAAAAGAATCATTGAGGTTAAACTGAATCAATTTGGAGAGGGAAAGTTTCCTTTGAGGAAAGCTATGAAACCAGAGGAAACATGATCAAGGGGCTGACAACTTCCCGTCAGAGACGCTGGGAGTGTCTGTGTGTAAACCTGGTTGGAGCCTGAGTGTTAATACGCTTTCTTAGCAGAGATTAGAAGAGTCTCTCTGGTGGATGGTACAGACACCACAGACATTTGCATACCTGGAACTACCGTAGGAAACGAGCAAGAACATTTCTTGACAAGTTATTGTATAAACACACTGAATCCTGGCTAAACCTCACCTAACAATTGTCAATCGCCACCCCTGCCTCTTTTTTTTTTTTTTAAATTAAGAATAAAGGAAAACTTAAGTGTTTCAAATAAGAATAAGAATAAACAGAATCCATGAATACTCTTTGTCCCCCAGCCTCATCACTTCGTTACTACAAAGGGTTTTCCTTTCATGTTATCAGCAGGAATAGAACAGCCACCAATGTTTCATCTCTCTCTCTCTCTCTCTCTCTCTCTCTCTCTCTCTCTCTCTCTCCACATTTAAACATAAAAATGTAGGATCAGTCTTTCCCATGTGTGTTACATTGGTGATAATTTTCTACAGACATATCAAATCAGATTGTTCCTGGCTTTCGACTTTTGTGTCTGTGACGCATTTAATACAATATAGCTCCTGGAGACTTAGAACAGATGCAACATGGGAGATCCAAGACAGTTCTGCCTACCTTTGTAGCTCAGGAATCTGATGTTTTCCCCCCCTTCACATTTAAAAATTAAATCACACACGAGAACAACTGACATCAGCATCTGCCTTTCTATTGATATTCTTGGTATTTATAAAAAATCACATTTAGATGTTGAACCAAAAGCTATACAAAATATATTTAACTTCACTAGTAAAGATATATCCAGCTGCAAATTCTAAAATGACCGATGTGACAAGCTTTAGTTTAAAATAAAAGCTAGGCCCACCAAACTATTTTAATCTATAAATGAATAGGTTTACTAGTGTTTTAAATTTACACTCGTTTGTACTGCCTCTTTAAGAGAGACAAAGTACTTTTACCTAGCATCTTTCTTTTTGTCAACCCTCCATCTTTTCTAGAATCTTTCAGGAAGGTCAGGCAAACTTTTTTAAGGGGATAGAAATGAGTAGGGGTAAAAGGAGCAGGATTGAACCTGGGTAGAGCCCTTGGTGTCAGGGTGGATCCAAAGTGTATTAAAGCAGCAGAATTCTAAACCTTTCAAAGGTGGGATTTATAAGGGGAATGCTAACACAAGCCCAGCCTTGCCAAGCTGCCAGGAATTACACTAAGACCAAAAGCATGCTCTTTCACTTTAGAGACAGAGATTATGCAGCTCTCAAACAATAAGGCTTGTGTTTGTTTGTTTGTTTCACTTTTTCAAAAGTTCAGTTTTTGCCTTTTCCGCGTGTCATAAAATAATATGTCCGTTTGGGAAGGAGGTGTCTCAGAGGAGGAGAGAGAGGAGAGTAGTGTAGCCTTGGCCTCTAGCTTTCCATCCTGGTTTGTTAGAAGGGCTTTGCCAGCTCTGCTTAACTGCTTCTGCCCTGCTTCGTTAAAAAGGCACCAGGCAGGAGGAATGAGAGAGAAGGAGAAATAGAACAGGACACTGATGCTGAGACAATAAGATACTTAAAAGTGACTCTGGGTCTAGAGGAAACAATTTAGCAAGGATAAAATTAGTAGGACAGAGAAAAAAATATTGAAAGCTCCAAAAATTAAGAAAGCTAAACCTTTGGTTTAAAAAATAAATAAAATGTTCTGCTGCCACATGTCAAGGAAAGAAAAGCAGCAAATGCAAGCAATGTTTTGTTTGTTTGTTTGTTTTTGTTTTTGTTTCTTTCTGTTTATTGTGTCTGAAGTGAGAATGCACAAAGCAGGTTAATGCCAGGAGATCGGGGAGAATAACTGAGTGGAGTTAGTGGTTCAGCAATGGGCAAAACATGTAGCTTCATATCTAACCAAAGACTCACTGTAGCTCTGCAATTGGTCTATGTGCTGTTCTGTCTGAGTGCATTCCTTCTGAAAAGTTGTGGGAAAGACAGCAGCAAGTGTAAGGGAGCATTTGAAGATGTCTTTCACAGACCACAGATGGAGAAACTGATCTTTTATTCTAAAATCCTGAGAAGCAAAGAAGTCTGGAGTAGAAAAACACACAGACACACACCCATAAGTTACATGCTGTAAAGCAAAACAGGGAAATAAGGAGCCGGTTGCTGACCCATTTGTCGACCTTAATCTTGGTTTTCTTCAGCATCCAACCGCAGCTTCTAGTTCCCACACAAGGCTCTCCTTTCCTGGTACCCAGATGCACCAGGAGGAGCTGGTGATCCTTGCAAACAACAACCCCACAAACAACAAAAACCTCTCTCACTCACACAAAAGCCCACCTTGCAAATGAA
Source organism: Rhynchomys soricoides (assembly GCA_019843965.1). Taxonomy (NCBI): domain Eukaryota; kingdom Metazoa; phylum Chordata; class Mammalia; order Rodentia; family Muridae; genus Rhynchomys; species Rhynchomys soricoides. The sequence goes on along the minus strand of JADRCH010000087.1, from coordinate 2,171,301 downwards.
TGGAATATTAACGACTGCCTAACAGTTGCACCATTGGCAGTGCGAAACCCATCACTAGCACAGCTTTCTACAGATTGCCAGTGAGACCCGAGCAGCTAGAAGAGAAACACACCTACTGTATGTGAAAGGCTGGTGCAGATTTTTTCCCTATCAGTCTAACCTCCTGTGTTGATGCATGAATGCTGGTACCCACTTACAGGGATGCCAGATGATCAGTGCAGAATGAAGGTCCCAAGAGAGGATCACATGGCTCTCTCTGCCCTGTGACGTCACTAGCAGATGGCATGGGTACCAGCTCTGGCAGTTGGCATCAATGTCACTTTTTAGAGATCAATGAGATAGTGCAGATACACACAGATCTAGAGGCTCCAGGAGACGATGCGACACTCAGCCTGAAAAGATTTGGAAGATCCAAAATGAAAACTGATTATTGAATGAAATTAAAACCTAAGGTAATATAAATAAAGATATACTCAATTGATGCTGGCTTTGCATGCAAGTATTTAAAGATACAGTATCACTGTCTTAGAGTATTTCTATGTTCTTTGCCATCTATAAGTTCTTATCATATTTCATTCTTATGATGTAATTATCACATACTTTCATTGTTATTATGTAACATTGCAAATATGTGGACAGTGTGTGTGTGTGTGTGTGTGTGTGTGTGTGTGTGTGTAGTGAGGGGCTGGAGATTGTAAAAATTAAAAGTGTCTGTTTTAATATGCCTATTTGGTTGAAGACTTTAGATGAAAAATATTTGCTGCTTTACCCAACAAAAACAAAAAAAAAAAATGCATTTTAAACACAAATTATTTTTCCCTTTCATTTGGGATTCTGAACACACGTGCACAATTGCAGGCAAAATCCTTGGACCGTTCCTGTCCGATATCAGCTAGCGGGGGACTTCCGTGGCTCTTAGAACAAAACACTAGGAGCGGAACAGCAGTAAACAGACAATCACATCGGGGGAATTCTTAGATGTTAAAGCAGTCGCAACATTTGCTTTGATTTAAAAAAAAAAATGCTAGTAATGTTTGTGAGTTGTTTCCCATTTGTTTATAGGTTTATTTTCAAATTAAGCCCACTCCCTGCTTCCTTGAGGCTGGGAGGGCAGCACTCTCTTACATAGTTCTTTACTCATCAGAGGAAAAAAAAACCAATTTTAGATTTGATCTGGTTGATCTTTTCTTTAAATCTGCATATTCTACAGTCACTTATCTAAATTCCCAGTTTGAGGTTAACAGGAAATAAAGTTGGGGAATTGTTTTTCTAACAAAACCCTCTCAGTTTGTTAGCTTAAAGGAGAGAGAACACTTTTCGTTTAAAAAAAATGGTCTCTCTTCTATTTTGTTCTCAGGGGAATTAGAATTAATGAAAGTCTGCATTATTATGTCATGTTTTTATTTGCTTTAACTTCACTCCATGTGTATTAAAAATCCAGTTTAAAATCCAAGAGAAATAGAAAATGTGATCGTCTCTAATAAGTATTTCTTTTATATTTTTCTTTTGATAATTACAAATTAGCTGTATAAATTAAAGCTACTGCATGGATCAACGTCTTTACGATTGTTGATCTGTGAAAACTCAAATTTTTTATTTAATATAAATATGAGTCCTGGAATCTGTATTTTTCATGTGCTCTCGGAATCTTATGATTTAGCCATCAAATACATTTGAAGTATATCAACGCTAAAAATGAAAACGCTTTTAAAACTGTGCTGGCATTTTTTCCAGGTAAATTAAGGTTAAAGAACCATGTTAACACTACCGTTTGACGAGTCTGTCGTAATGCCTGAATCCCAGATGTGCAGAAAGTTTGCTAGACAATGCGAGGACCAGAAACAAATTAAGAAACCAGAGAGCTTTCCAAAACAAGTTGTCCTTCGAGGAAAGAGTATTAAAAGGGCCCCTGGAGAAGAAACCGAGAAAGAAGAGGAGGAGGAAGACAGAGAGGAAGAAGATGAAAATGGCTTGCCTAGAAGGAGGGGTCTCAGGAAAAAAAAGACCACCAAACTACGATTGGAAAGGGTCAAGTTCAGGAGACAGGAAGCCAATGCGCGAGAGAGGAACCGGATGCACGGCCTCAATGATGCTCTGGACAATTTGAGAAAAGTGGTCCCCTGTTACTCTAAAACCCAAAAACTGTCCAAAATAGAAACTTTACGGCTGGCCAAAAATTATATCTGGGCACTTTCTGAAATTCTGAGGATTGGCAAGAGACCGGATCTGCTCACGTTCGTCCAAAACTTATGCAAAGGTCTTTCCCAGCCAACTACAAACTTGGTGGCAGGCTGCTTACAGCTCAACGCCAGGAGTTTCCTCATGGGTCAGGGTGGGGAGGCTGCCCACCACACAAGGTCACCCTACTCCACATTCTACCCACCCTACCACAGCCCTGAGCTGGCCACTCCCCCAGGGCATGGGACTCTTGATAATTCCAAGTCCATGAAACCCTACAATTACTGCAGTGCATATGAATCCTTCTATGAAAGTACTTCCCCCGAGTGTGCCAGCCCTCAGTTTGAAGGTCCCTTAAGTCCTCCCCCAATTAACTATAATGGGATATTTTCCCTGAAGCAAGAAGAAACCTTGGACTATGGCAAAAATTACAATTATGGCATGCATTACTGTGCAGTGCCACCCAGGGGTCCCCTTGGGCAGGGTGCCATGTTCAGGTTGCCCACCGACAGCCACTTCCCTTACGACTTACATCTGCGCAGCCAATCTCTCACTATGCAAGATGAATTAAATGCAGTTTTTCATAATTAATGAGGAAAATGAAAATAAACAGTGGTCATTCACCTCCCACTCTAATTAGGACGAAGCAGATGCTTGTGGGCTGAGTAACTGGCACAACCTTATCTAAGGTGTTTACTAGTTTCTGAAGTGTGTTTCAAAGATTGTGAACATTTTCTATCTCATAATAAATCTCTTTTCGTATGAGGACTTCTTTTCCTTCCCTCTTGTCTGTATCACACTGTGACTCTCTCTTACTGGCAGGATTTTTCTTTCTTGTTTTAGTTTTCTTTCAAATTCACTTCATTTGTTTGAACAAGGTGTCTAAGAATATGTCGCTGAATAAAGACATGCACACAGCATACTTCAATGTCTATTTCAGTTGTACAGTTATGATGGAAATGCATGTTATAAAAAATCAGATGAGTAAAATGTGTTTATAATTACTAGGACTCATATATGTATCTCTGAAAATTTAGTTTTTAAAATATCGAGAGCTAACCATGAAATTAAAAGATGCATTTGAGGATGTACAACAGTATCAAAAGCTATGCAATTTTCTGTTTATTAGGGACAAAACTAAATGTACTCGGTTGGTAACAGCTATTCCTCTTCAAGCGCTATTAGAGGAGGAGACAGTATTTGGGGGAGGTTATCAGTGTCATAATTTGGGGACAATTAATTCAATCATGAAGAAAAAAATATTAGCACTTGTTTTGTATTGTTCAGGATTTTTCTGTACAGGTTTGTTACAGTGTATAATTGTGTTTTCCATCCTACAGTTTAAAAGCAATTAAACATAGATATTTCCACTTATAAAGAATATCTATTAGCATGGTATTTTTGCATGATACTTATTTCCTGGCACACAGCTGTTTTCAGTCACCAATGCTCCCGCCTCCCTATTTCAGAAATCTTTCTGTATTACATTGTAAGGGCTCAAACAAGTTTCTTTTAAAAACAAAACAAAACAAATCACCAAAGCGTATTCCAGAATTTTCTTTTGAAAGTATCCTAAATGAAGGAAAAGGCAACCGTAGGTGTTAAACACTCTGGGGAAACAATGGTAAATCCTGCTAACCTTCAACTCCAGCCTAAATTCGGTGGCAGTTTTCCAGCAGCCCCCAGAGCCGGTGTTTAAAACGGAAGCTTTTTCTCTGGGCCTGTTAAACGCCTGGCCGGTTAGAACCTACATTCTGTGCGATTAAAAGTTTCCTAATAAAAGGAAAGGGAAAACTTCGTTTAATATGCCTGGAGAGCTAGCTTCTTAAAACAGGGCTGAGCAGCTCCTGGATAAAAGGCAAGGTGGTGTGACCTCCTCCTCCGAGAGGCCCTCTGGGCAGGTCTGCTACCCAGGGTGTGGGAAGTAGGCATCTGCTCTGCCTGGGGAGGACAGCGGGACAAGTGTGCTGCAGCGCAAGTTTCTGCGGGCACCACCCGAGCCAGGGCAGTCTCAGCCTGGCCAGTCTGACAGAGCTGAAGGACACAGGTGACTTCCCACCGCCTCGGTGGCCTCCAAGCCTCAGGCTGCACTGCCCAAGTTCCGCCCTCAGTGGGCGCCCTGCAGCCTGGGGCCTCGCCCGTCTAGCAGGCACCGCAGCCCTGGCCAAGGGACTCTCCCTCCACCCCACCGGGCTGCTGAGATAGGAAGGGGGTGGCATCTCCATTTGGCTGTCTGTCGCAGCTCCTGCCCGCCCCGGTGCTGCCCAGAGCTGACCCTGTTCTTCTCCTCCCGTCCGCAGCTGGTGGGACTCAGGTCGTGCAGACTTGAGGTCCGCTCCCCAGTTTCCAGAAGGCCTCATAGCCCAGTCCCTACCACCCCCTGCTGGAACCCAGGGGCCTTCGGTGAGCAGAGCGACCGCCTGAAAGCAGGGAAGGGGCTGAGCAGCTGCTGGCACGGGACTGGCTGGTGATGGACGGCCCCTCCAAGCTGGTGTGCGAGCACCTGTTCACTCCACTCCCACGGGGCAAGGGAAGGAAACCGAGGTAAAAGAGGGATTGTGCCCTGCCGGAGTGGAGAGAAGTTTGCCCAAGGTAGAGAGCCTTCTGTCCCCTCTGCCTGCTTGGGCACAGGAAGATTCACTTCCTCCCATATGTGCACAAAAGCTGCTCTCCCTGGGACTTGGTCCAGCAGTGCCGGACTCTTAGATGGCCCTTCAGATGTTAGGAACCAGGTCATTGCTCATTCTTTCTGAGAGAGAAAGGGGGTAGGGGAATCTGGAAGTGGAATATCTTTCCTGCCCCACGCCCCAGTACCATTTCTTTTCCGGTAGAATAGGTGTGGTTTTCTGGTCTCCTGTGCTTCCTATACTGTACCCAGTGGCCTGGCCTGAATACCACCGCGCCTGCTCAGAGTCTTGTTGGCTCTGACAAGCATTTGAGACCTGCACTCTTTCCAAGGTCACAGATTCTTGTTGAAAGCAGAGATTGCAACAGGAGATAGGTCTTCCGTCTCCCTTCTGGCAAGTGGAAGAGTGGAGAAGCAGCTGGCAGAATGAAGAAGAATCCAGTGCTCTGGGCAAGCTTTATCTCAGAGCTCAGTTCACGAGAAACTCCGGCTTCAGAGTGCGGATTTCAGAAGCCTACCCCAGAGAACTGGAAACATCTTCTAGAATCTGGACACATCCGTCCTGTGTATACATGCTCCCTGTGTTACTGACAGATGCAGCTATGCTGTTGTGTGATGGGTGTATGGCCAGGATGGGTTAGGAGAATCCCATACTTAGTCAGCATATAGATGCCTCTTCTTAACCTGGCACTGGAACCACCCAGCTGCTCCCATTACATATCACCCTTGGCCCTAAGTCAAGTCTCTTCAGCAATTCACAGTACAGAGAAATCCTGTGAGTTGTTCGCAAAGTGCATCATCGCGGATGCTGAAAAACTACTTTGAAAGGTGAAAGGGAGAGGCAGCAGGGTCTAAAGGGTCAGGAGCCGGGAAGCATGGCTTTAGCTAGGTTTGAACGCCATCTTTCATCTTCGCCTGTGGTGCTGTATCTCTCCACCACTCAACAGAAAAGACCATCCCTTCTTCGGAGCTCTTCATAGCTACGGTTTTCCATATGGATTGAGCTTGGGTTTGACCAGTGTTTTCCTCATTCCAATTATGAAGGAAAGAAAATGGCTAAAGGATACATATCCAAATGATCTCACACACATACCCATTTGGAAATATTTATGAAAGTCCTGTGCAAATAAAAAGTGTCTGCTTAGATCTGGCTGTCAGCTAGATTTAACATAAGCTAGGAGAAGCTTATTCTTTTTGCTGAGTATACTTCTATCAGGAGTAAAATCAGGTCCTGTTAGTAAAACGAGAAAAAGAAATGAGATTGGAGAGGCACCTAGACATGCCTTTATGGATGCTGTAGACAATTACTTGTTTCCCTCTCTGGGACCTTATATCCACCCACCTCTACCCACTAATCATCTTTCTGTTGCTACCCTCTTGGAGCACACATATTTCTGTTAGCAAATAGGCTCCCAGGATCTCCCAGCTTGTGGATTCTAGGTAAGTATCATCTTCAAATCCATGACCCTGGGTCCCTTACTTGTTTCTTAGGTGTGAAAGGAAAATGTGCCACCTGCCAGTCATCTTACATTCACACCACTCAGATTGACATTTCTTCTGGTAAAACATCATGAAGCTGATTTAGTGGGTACCAACCTACCTGTAACTGAGCACTTTCTGAGCACTGTTGCCTTCCCACGAAGCTGCTTTCTCTGTCTCTTGCATCGCCTTTCTCTGAACTATAAGAAACAGTTTGCAGAGCAGGCAGTATTCAAGCTCGAACGATGGGGTTTTGGTTGGTTGGTTGGTTGGTTGGTTGGTTCGTTGGTTGGTTCGTTGGTTGGTTGGTTAGTTTTGCTTTAACCGTCAGCCTAAGTCTAGGACACTTAGCCTCCAAAGGAGACTGGACTGGGGAAGATTCAAAAATATCGCCTACTACACTACTCAGTATTACAGCTTGTTTGTTCACAGATCCACTGTGAGTTGGCTTCCCTGTGTTCTACACTTTTCCTGTGCATAGAGTATTCTCTCTTCCCCACAGAGAAACTCGAATTCATAGCAAAGTTCAAATGCTTTCTAGGAACAGCAAACTATATGTGAAAGAAATAATGATGAATATTTTCCTCATTTTTTTCCTCCTGGGCATCCTCTTGATCTCAGGACCCAGGCTAATCTCACCTGGAACAATGTACTGGCCTCCAAGTTAGTTACCCTGCTCCACTTGTTTTTCCTCATCCATTTCCCAGTGCCAAATTAACTTTCTTAAAATACCCCAACACACCAAACCCTTGACATAAGGCCTCTCATCTCTCCCCCTTTCTGTCTGGCAAATAAATGCATTTAAAGGTTTGGTTCAGTCTTCATTTTCCCTATTAAAACTGAAAACAACTGTGCACGCACCACAGTTTAGAGCTAATAAAGCATTTTCAGAGGACTCACCTTATTCGGTTCTGAGAGCATCGTGAGATGATACTGTTAGCCATATGACTTCCATATTACCAGAAACTGGAGACCAGAAACTTTGTATCACTTTTCCCCTGGTACAGAGCAGAGCAATACCTCATATCACCATCAGCACAGAAGATAAAGATTTCTCCTCTGGAACATGCAAGCAGGCAACTCTGCTGCAGGGACCAGCTGAGTGTCCCTTAACTCCACCCAGTTCTGACATTAAGATATCAGTAGCCTCCACCATTTCGGGTGGTTGCCTCCTGTTATAACCGTCACCTTCCAAGGTTATTTCACTGATATTTCTGACCAGTCATCTCTAGACCAAGAAGCGCTCCTCCATCTTAATTAACCTGATAGAGCAGTTTACAGCACTTAGGGAATGCTCCTGTTTACTGGCTTGCTGTGACATATTGCAAAGGGCACAGATGAAGCAGCCACACCCCACTGGAATACTACATCCAGGACACCACTTACCTCACACACATACCCCATGTTCAACTGCCTGGAAACTCCAAATCCTGTCTTTTTGGGTCGCTGTGGAACCTATCAGAGGATTCAACTAAATCCTGGCTCTCTGTGTTTAAATGTGATGGGACAAAAAGAGCCTGACCTAAGGCAGACTGAGTGAGGAAACGGGATCTGCTCCAGCACTTTTCTAGGCCTCCCTGTGCAGCATTCTTTTTTCTCCATCGTTTGGATCAGGGACCCCTGGAATGAAGGTCTTATGACTTGTTATCAGATGAGAGTAGGTCAGAGAATTGCTTTACAGCCAGCTCCAAGTCAGGAACAGGGAGACTAGACTTCGCTTTCTTTTTCTTTTTCTTTCTTTCTTTCTTTCTTTCTTTCTTTCTTTCTCTTTTCTTCTTCTGTTTTCTTTTTTCTTTTTTTTTTTTTTTGCAGGTTTAGCATTTTATTATGAATGGATTGTTATAAAATTCCATATCATGTATTCAATTAAGGCAACACTGTGTGGCTTTAGTTTTTATCACCAATGACGAAAAACCAATCTCTATTCTAACTCCCCTACTAACTCTGATTGGGGGAAGGTAGGGGCTTAACAAAGGTGGTCACTTTCTTTAGCCCTGTACAGCCCCTACTTTGCTTTTAGTGTTCCTATATACAATCTCCCTGGTCTGCTAGGACTGCCAATTCTCTGATAAAGTTCTCTGTTCCAGGTAACCTGGGGAACAGTGTGGTGCATTTGGTTTGAGAGAGGCCTGTGACATGCTTAGACCAGGGCACTATTCCCACACTATCAGGGCTAAGAAAAGAGCAGATGTGCACTGAGGCATCTTATGGCTCCCTATTCGTTGATCTCTTCTTCATCCTCACATCCTCAAAAGCCTCTTCCCCATCATTGACCATGGCATCCTGGTACTGCTGGTACTCGGACACCAGGTCATCATGTTACTCTAGACCTCAGGAAACCCCATCTCATCCATGCCCTTGCCAGTGAACCAGTGCAGGAAGGCCTAGCGGAGGAACATGGCTGAAAACTTCTCCAAGATGCGCTTGAATAGCTCCTGGATGGCAGTGCTATTGCCAATGAAGGCGGAAGCCATCTTCAGACCCCATGGTAGGATGTCACACAGGGCAACCTTGACTTTTTATAGCTTTAGAAATAAAAGTGAAGTCACAAGCCATGAATAAAATCTAATATACATAATAGCTGGAGTCTCACACTGTAATCTTGAAGCAATATTCCATACCATTCAGCAACAAAGACCACTTTCAAACCTTGCATTTCATTCCATTCCACCAATGACCAGTGATTGTTTTATTCAACTACTAGTTAACTAGCCTTTTGAAACAGGATCTCTCTATGTACCCCAGGCTGGCCTCAAGCTTGCACTCCCCTACCTCAGGGTACATGGGGCTGAGATCACAGGGGTGTGACAACATTCACAGCATACTCTTCATTAGAGCAACAAGACAGGCAGTATCTTATGAGTCAGGTATAAGCACAAACACTTCCTAATGATAGTGAAGATGGTGTGGACCTCCAGGAAATGAGATGCCTTAGCCTTGCCCATGTCTCTGTGAAGAATGAGGCCCTGCTTGTCACATCTGTCTGTCTTACTCTACCTGTTATGGAAGTTCTGCCTTCTTATCTCCAGGGTCTCAAAATTACTTGAGCTTCCCAGGGCATCTTCCACATGGAACCTTGCACCTTTGTCTTGCTGTAATGGCATCTTGTGGCTCACAGCCCAACCCTATTGGTGTAGACTCAAGTACCCAAGTCATATGACATTTCAAATCTCATCTGGATCATGAACTGCTTTTGAGCATGCATACAAATCAGACTGCATTGTTCAGTCCTAGGGAGCAAGGTCAATGTTTCTTCCTCTCTGCATCTCTATCCAGAACTATAAAATTCCTGACTTACTGACTATAATTGGGGGGTATAAACTCTTTTTCTATTATGGAATAACACAAAGAATCACTGGCCTTTTGCATTCAACAACAGCTGACACAGAACAACCACAATAAGGCTCAGATTCTTCATCTTTGAAGCAAGAATGTTGACACCCATGTTTCCAGGAGTCTAAAAATTAAATGAGATCACTGGTGAGATGTCATCAGCTGATTTCTTGATTCAATAATGCAGGCCATTGAGAAAAGTAGCTACAGCTTTCATTACACTAGTGTAAGACACTTCTGTTAGATATGAACACTGTTAATAAATGCAGGCTAGACCTGGGAAGCAGGATGTGAGACAAATTTAGTTCAGTGGTATTAATGGTACGTTGTAATAGCATCAAATTTAGAGTGTACACATGCATATATATGGAAATGTTTTATATATATATATGGAAATATTGCCAGCCCATTTGAAAGTAGTGTGTGTGTGTGAGAGAGAGAGAGAGAAAGACAGAGAGACAGAGGGACAGAGAAAGAGAGACAGAGTCAGAGACAGGGAGACAGAGAACAGAGAGAGCAAAGAGCTGACTTGTATGTTCAAAAGCAGTTTTCCATGTGTGTAATATGCTCGGTAGTGCCTGTAGCCTGCTCCCAAGCTGTGTTATACCTGTAATCAGACCCCATCACATCAGAAAGGTAGAATATTTAGTTGTCTTCTATGCTGCTCAGAAAGAACCTGTCAGATGCTGTGTCAGGGATTTCATTTCTAATTTTTTTCTAGAGTTTGGATCAGGCAGTGCTACATTTGAGAAAGTGCAGTGAAGTACAAGGAAAAAGGGGGAAACTAGTTTAGTTTGGGGGACTTTTACTGATACCTGCAGGGATTTGATCTAATATTGGATTTGCCAGCATGCTCAAAGTTTCCTGAATGTCACTATCACTCTAGGATCTGTTTCTAGAGCATCAGTTCTCAGGTTCTACCTCATATCAGCCCCTTCATTACACAATGCATTCACATGCCTGGAGGACCAGGACCACACACATTTCACCACTAAGGGTATTATTAACCAGATTTCCCTAACTGCATCAAATGAGTGGGGTAAAGATAAAATATAATTATTTTGGCTCAAAGCCTTGGGGATTTTAGTCAATCTCCAATTCATCCTGTGGTGACAGAAGAGCATGACTCTTCATCTTACATTCAGAAATGAGAAAGAAGAGGAAAGACTGAGGCCCCACAATTCTCCTCAAGAGCACATCACCGCCCACCATGACCTAAAATATCCTAGTATTAATCCACCTGTTAATATTTCTACCAGTTTCCAAGTGTCAGGAATTAGGAATCATATCTTTTACATACTGGCTAATGAGAACAATTCTAGATCCAGCTATAGTACCAAGCAATGAACACAGTCACAGGGTGACAGGTGAAGTCCAGTACAGCAACAGAAAATCTGCAATATCTTAGGCCACATTATAAGTGACAGGAAGAAGAGGAAATCCAGTTACCTACTGGCATTTGTGACAAGAAGAAAGAAGTCCAAGCATGGCACCCCAGTCTTTGTAGATCATCATCAGAGGCCAAGGAGTTCCACAGAGTATGAGGCACTGGATACTGTGTTCTTTCTAGCATCTTAATAGTCAGTGGTATATAGACAAAGCCTGGAGGCACGTGTTACAGACTTTAGCTCTGACACTACAGGGCCATGATCCTCAGCCATGTTGCCTCTTACTTTAAAGTACGCACATTCTAAAATACAACTTCTGAAAAATTCTCACTTCTTTAACATATAAGGAAATAAATTAGTCATGAGAATCTTTTACAGTTGTGTTTTATGTTTATCTCACAACTTGAGATAACAGGATGTTCCTTGTAGATTATAAACTGGCACTGGAACTCCTCATGTGAGAAGAAGAAATTCAGGCATTTTCAGCTTGGGTGAATCCAGTGCAGCCACTTCATGGAAGTGCTTTAAAGACAAATCCACTGGTATCAAAGAGGACTTCATACTTGTCATCATGGAAAAACTTGTCATTGGGCATAGTGCCATACTCTACTAGGCTTACAGAACACCATTGGCACCACTGAATTTTTAATGTGTTATTCTCTAGTGTAGCTTTGAGACTTGCAAATACACACAAATCCAGTTCTTGTGTCCTGATGTCATTTCAAAAATAATCTAATGCAGTGGTTCTCAGTGTCCTAATGCTGTGAGCCTTTAATACAGTTCCTCCTGCTGTGTTGTAGCCTCAACTTTAAAATTATTTTTGTTGTTACTTCATAACTGTAATTTTCTACTGTTATAAATTCTAGTGTAAATATTTTTGGAGATAGAGGTTTGCCAAAAGGTTGTGACCCACAGATTGAAAACTACTCATCGAGTGGTGCCATAGACTAGCCAGACACTTCTGAGAAATTAAGCTTTGGAGTAAAAATAAATTGTTACTGTCTGAGTCAGAAAGCTCAGGGTGGTCTAGACACACATTGGACCCTGTCCCATGCCTTCAAATAATCCTCCGAATAATGGGTCTTAGTCTCCATTGCCTTCTCTCTCTACAGGAGGGATTATTCCTTCATTCAACAATAATTTTAGTCCTTACTCTGAAATGCTTTGATGTAAGGCACTGAAGAGTCAGTGAGGAGTAGAGTGAGGATAGATGAATCTTCTCATGGAATCTCTGGTGTAGCAAAGATGTCTATGCCCTTCATACAGCCACCAGCCTGCCTCTGGTGCTCTGCCCAGGTGTCACACAGGGGCATGGGCAGAGAGTGAGCCTCTCCTTCATTAAACTATTGGCATGGAAGAGGTGTCATGTATTAAGAACCTCCACATAAGATTAATGGAAGGAAGCTCCAGGGAACAGTGAAAGCCTAGTTCTGAGAGATAAACATTACCTTTGGGAATTGCAAGGTTCCATGCAACAGGGGTATCTGGAGTCATAGAGAGATGGGCAGGCCCATGAGAAGCCAGGAGAAGGTGGCCAAGGCAATGTCACAGAAAGCCCTAAAGATTTTCAGAAGAGTCTGAAGCAGGATCCATGCAATGGGGTTCTGCAGCAGCTTCACATTTTAGAAGCATCACTACAGGGTAGAGCGGCAGGACCCAGAAACCAGTTCTGAGATAGTTCCAGGAAAAGGTGACAGGGGAATAGAGAGGAGAGACACTTACAAGGTAGTCATTGCAGAGAAGCACTAGCACCCGGCAATAGGAGCCAGAGCATGGTGCTGTTTTGCGGTGGTTTTTAGCGTGATTTGTTTTTCCCTGTCGAATATCCATAGAAAAAGTTGTCTATGTCAGGAATCACTACAGGAGTGATACCTTAAGTGATGCTTCAGTTTAAATATAGCAGGTCCTCTCCAGAGCTCACATTGAAAACGGCTATGATGACAGTGTTTGGAAGTGATGCATTTAAGAGATTAATGAGATTCTTGATGGACAGGAGTGATAGCAAGCAGGAAAACTAACTCACGTTTGTTCCTTCCCAATCTGCCCATTTGTCTTTCGACTTTTAAGTTGGGGTTGGCTAGTCTTGGGCTCTAATAGCCAAGTATGAGTTTAAAGTATTTATTTTCTTTATAAATTACCTAGTCCTGGATGTTCTCTTTCAGAAATTTATAATATAGATCAAGACAAGTGACAACACCACTAGGGACACTCAATGTCAAATGTTCAACCTATAAAACTGCACATCAATAACTCGTGTGTGTGTGTGTGTGTGTGTGTGTGTGTGTGTGAGTGTGTGTGTCTGTCTGTCTGTGTGTGTGTCAGTGGGTGTGTGTGTCTGTGTATGTCAGTGTGTGTGTGTCAGTGTGTGAGTGTGTGTATGTGTGTGTGTGTCTGTCTGTGTGTGTGTGTCAGTGTGTGTGTGTCTGTCTGTGTGTGTGTGTGTCAGTGTGTGTGTGTCAGTGTATGTGTGTGTGTGTGTGTGTGTGTGTGTTTGCTTTGTCTTACATAACCTACACTGGAGTTCATTATATAGATGAGTCTAGCCTTAAACTTCTAACTCTTGTGTCTCTGCTTCCCAGGTGTCAGGATTGCAGACAAATGCCACCACAGTTGGCTAGCTTCTTTTTTTTTTCTTTTATACATAGACTGCCTCAGTGTTTCATTATATTAATGCAAAACAGACTAGTACATAGAACTTGCCTCGCAGAAATCTTGTTAAGTGTGAAATATTGTAGTCCTCTGGGGAGTCTTTTATTTCTATATATGGAAAATAATTAGCATATTTTCAAAGTCACATATAAATGATATTATTTGTTAAAGTAGCTTTTTTTCACCACTTTTTCCTATTTTCAGAGATCTCCTTTGGCATGGAGCCAAACAAGATGTAAAATAGGCCACTTGACTTAGAGGAGATCCACACCCACCTTTTCTACCCAAAATGAAAGCTATGAGGGCCACTGCTCAGGAAGACACCTGAACATGGAGCAGTCACTGAAGCCACTGAGGGCCCTCAGCATTGTCACACTGTCACATGGCATCCCATGTAACCTTGCTCTGCCCTCAGCAGTATGGAGAAACACGCTTGGTATAAAATGTTCATTTTGCAGTCAAAGACTGAATCTCAACACAGGGAAGCAATTTGCCCAAATTCACAGAGTCCACAGAAGGCAGATCTGTGCTCCACACTCAGATACTGATAGCAGAAGTTCATGTTCAGAGAGGTTTCTCCAGAAAAGGCTATATGTACTGCGAGTCAATGTCTACCTCTATAATAGAGTATCTGAGGCAGGCTACTTACAAAGAAAAGAAGTGCCGTAGGTAACCATTCTGAAGGCTGAAAGCCAGGTTTATTTAGCCTCTGAGGAAACCCTAGTATCAGAGAGCATTGTGGGGGAATATTAACAAGGGACAATCACATGGCAAAACAGGAAACCATGAAGACCAGTAGCCCACAATCTATAATGACTTTGAATGCTTCCAACTGACCAAAGGCACTCTCACCGAGCTCCACATCTTAAGTCCCTACTCCTTACCTCACCCGTGGGTGAGGACCAAGCTCCCAGAATAGGAAACTTTGAAAGACAGAACGTATCCATATTTGACAGCACATGCATGTGTATCCTCATTTAGGGGCATAGTTATTGTCTCCACCAGGGGGAAACTGGGACATAGAAAGTAGGGCAGAGGCCACACTAGTAGAATGAGCGCTGCTTCCAAGTGTTGCCTGCAGACCTCACACATCACTCCAGGATGAAGTGCCTCGCTTAACAGGACCAATCACGATATTCTAGGCTTCACACTGGCATTAAAGCATGATTAGCTTCAACCTACCTGGGGAGAGGAAACGATAAGTTACATAATAAAGATAAATCACCTATAAAATAAAGGCAAAAAATTTCCTCAAACAGTCTATCCCCACCTGGCTGTTGTAGGGTGGGGACCACCTCTGAGAAGGCACGCCATTATTTTCAACAGAATTGTCCTGTCTAAGCCACAGAATTTCCTCTCTAAGAATTTGGTGTTGGGGGAACTAGTAAATGAACCCTTAAGATTTCAAAATAATAATCTATAGATATTTAAAAGTCTACAAATTTGTTGCTAAATGTATTTAAATCTTACCAGTGAACATGATGCTGGTTATTAAAAAGTCATTCTGGAGAAATTAGCTCACAGCTACAAAATTAATATAATTTATTTATTACTTGCAGCCACAAATCAAGATGCTGTTAACACTGCTACACACAATTAAATGTGCGCAGCAAGTTTCCATATGGCTTCAACTTCTGGTTCTGGTCACTCTTTCGATCATTTGCAGAATGGCCAGCACATCTAGTCAGAGAGCTTTGTCTAAGCAGAATAGGAAGAATTTTCTGAACTGTGGAGGTAAAGGGTTGTTTTACATGTTTTCATCATGGTGAATAAGCACATGCTTTAAATCTGTAGGCTCATTATTGCTTAGAGATTAATTGATGCAGAAACTCAAAAGCACCTGGCCTTCAACATGCACCAAGACTCCCTTATGTGGCCTGGTTCTCTGTCCCCTTCCTTTTCTCGCTGTTTTTCCTTGAAAGAGTAAGAAAGAAGTAAAACACTTGCACACACCTCATGCATGCACACATACACCTACACAAGCTCATATGACATTCATATGCATACACGCCTACATACATGACATGTACACATAGCAAATGCATACACATAAATACACATACATACACACATACCATATGCAGACACACACACACATTCACATTTGATCTAAGAAGGTTGAAGTGACACTTTTCAGAGTTTCAGCTGTCTTCATGATAGTCATGTCCATTAAAAGTTCAAGTCCTATAGTGAAAGAGAGCTACACTGTCTAATCCTTTACATTAACAAACAAACAAACAAACATGTAAATTACATTCTACTGTTAGGTCTAACAAATAAGACTCCAAATCTCACTTGTTTTTTTTCTTGAATCGTCTGGGGACCTTGTGTTTCTTGAACAACTTTTCCAGAATTACTAGAATATTCTAGTTACTGTAGCTGATGTCCTGCTTTGTCATTCCTGGCAGGAAGACTAGAAGAGCAGACCAGACATCCCAAAGCACTCCTACAGAATCAGCCTGCATCCCCATGTGAAGGATGATGGAATCTGAGATTATATCACATGATATTATTTTGAAAATTTTATTTTCAAAATTATTAGCCTCATGATATTATTTTGAAAATATTTTGTATTTATTCATTGTCAGGAGTGGGGTTGCATGTCTTGGTACATGCGGAAGTCAGTGGACAACTTTCAGGAGTTTGCTTCTTTCCTTCTATCATGTAGTTCTCAGGAACAGCATTCAGAGCATCAGGCTTGGTGGCAGACACTTTTACCTACTGAGCCATCTTGCTAGTGCTTGTGACAATCTTTTCTACTGTCACTTGCAAAGATTAAACTGACAGGAGAACCTCATTCAGTTAATACAACAGAAATATTTCCACTCAAAATTTTTGGTGATTACACCCTTTGGGTTCTGGTCCACAAGGGTGAGGCAGAGGAAGGCAAAGCAAGGAGGGAGGAACTGAGATGGCAGGGATGTTAACCTTTGCTCTGAGGAAACCATGATTTTTCACAGAGAAGGAAGTGAGGTTGCTGGTCTCAATGGACCAATTAGGTGCACATATCTGCAAAGGTGTCCTTAGTTTTGATCCTAAGTTGTAAATTATGGAACCATTTTTAAAAATTGACAAAGACATGTGAAGAAATTAATGGTTAGAGAGTAGGGGTGAAGGAAGCAGGCTATATGCAGGAGTTTATTTTGATATGTTATGATAAAGGTTTCTTCATTTGGACATGTGGAGAGGTTTCCCACAGTGTTAGGTGTGGCACCTTGCCCAAGCTAGGCAAGCACTCTCCACTGAGCTGTAGCCCTCTAAGCTGGAATGATACCTTGAAGTATCATTTTATGTAAACTATCACAGTAACTTTTTGACATATTGTAGTAATAAATGTAATTGTCTGCTCAGATATGGAAACACAGAGAAATTAGGTGGTTCACCAGCTTGCTCTGTTAGCAAATGGCAGACTTGAGATAATAGCCAGATATTTTATCATTAAATAAAACCACTTTGTTGTAATAATCTCACAGATAAAACATCACACCTCTAGATTAAAGTAGTCACTTATGCAAACACTGTCCAGTCTCAAGACTTCATAAATCTAAGTGAAGTTCTATACCATCGGCATGTCCATTCTGAAGCTTCGGGGTCTCACTTAGGGTTTTACACCCTAACTTACACTTATACTTTTATGCCCTTATCCATCATAGAAAAGTAAACAAGAACCATGGCACAGTTGAAACTAGGAAAGAGCAGGTTTGTATCCTTTCTCATAGCTCATGTGTCTTTTTGCCTGAGTGTGTCTTCCCTCATCAACCTTACGTTACCCTGTCTTACTCTCCTTTCTCAATGTCATGTAGAGCCAGATTCTTCACCAGGTAGGATCATAGTCCTTCCAAAGTATTACTCAAAATTTCTGGGATAACAGGCAATGGTTATAAAGCTTAACAAAACCACAACTAGCAAAAGTGAAACCCATTTGGGACCATATGTCAGCTTATTGTCTGTTAGTGGTCTACAGAAGTGTCTGTTCTTGATAGCTGTGTGTTTATAAAGCCTTATGACTTCTTGTTGTCTCGTAACATTTTGCAGAAAGACAGTTTCTGACAAAGAAACCTGAACAATAGCTTTAAAATGTAGGACATTACCCACAGGACAAGCAAAACAGACTTCAGGTATGTGATCTAGCAGTCCTTCCCTCTCTACCTCCTAGTTGCTTAAAATCAGGCCTAAAGGGTTTATTGGCACTAACTATAATTCCCTTCCTCTGCAACATGGGATCAAATAAGATGAGCCAGGACAGCCCTAGTCTCAGTAATAGGATAGAATAGACAAAACACCATCAGATGCTTAATCAGCAATGTCTTCAGAGAGTACTAGTCATAGAGAAGGGAAATTGTCAAAACTGAAATGAAACCACACTATGAATGGTGAAGCTTAAGAAGCTGAAGCAGAAGGATTGAAAGTTCAGCTTTCAGCACAAGACCATATTTCAAACCAACAACAAGATGGAGTTGTTTGTTCCAGCCCTGACACTAACAGGATATTTACTAACCTTGACTTTTATTTGTAGTCTGTTTATATTTGTTTCAGATACATATATATTATAGCTTGGTTGGTGTACTGGCTAGTTTTGTGTGTCAACTTGACACAAGCTGGAGTTATCACAGAGAAAGGAGTTTCAGTTGAGAAAATGCCTCCATGAGATCCAGTGGTAAGGCATTTTCTCAATTAGTGATCAAGAGGAGAGGGCCCCTTGTGAATGGTACCATCTGTGGGCTGGTAGTCTTGGGCTCTATAAGAAAGCCAGCTGCACAAGTCAGGAGAAGCAAGCAAGCCAGTAAGCAGCATTCCTCCATGGCCTCTGCATCAGCTCCTGCTCTTTGACCTGCTTGAGTTCCAGTCCTGACTTCCTTTAGTGATGACCAGCAATGTGGAAGAGTAAGCTCAATAAACCCTTTCCTCCCCAACTTGCATCTTGGTCATGATGTTTGTGCAGGAATAGAAACCCTGACTAAGACAGTTGGGAAGTTAAAACAAAGACTGGGGACACAACCAGACACATGTGCCACCTATTCCCTGAGCTCCAGCTCTCTATTGAAAGAATGGACCCCCAGAAATTAGAATTCTCCCAGAAACCTCCTGCTGGAGGAGAAAGGAGTTAGAACCCTGGAGACATGTAGAGGAGAACAGCCAGCCAGAGGTAGAGCTTGTCCCTGGGGAAAGAGTTACAGCTTGTCATTGACCTTGACAGAGAGACCTGGAGCAGAGATCACACCTTTACTGCACTGTTTAGTTATGCTTATCTCTTAGCCTCTATTTATACCTTACTATTATGTCAGGTTGAAGGACAGACTTATGAGGTTCACTGGATCTATGTGTATTTCTTCCCAATGTTGCCACATCAAACAAATCTTCTTTTTCTGCTTTTCATTATTAAAAATAGCTCAGAAATGAACCCACACACCTACGGTCACTTGATCTTTGACAAAGGAGCTAAAACCATCCATTGGAAAAAAAGCACTTTCAACAAATGGTGCTGGTTCAACTCTCAGTCAGTATATAGAAGAATGCAAATTGATCCATTCCTATCTCCCTGTACAAAGCTCAAGTCCAAGTGGATCAAGGATCTCCACCTAAAATCAGATACACTGAAACCAATAGAAGAAAAAGCGGGAGAAAAGTCTTGAACACATGGGCACCGGGAAAAAGTTCCTGAACAGAACACCAATGGCTTATGCCTAAGATCAAGAATCAAGAATTGACAAATGGGACCTCATAAAATTGCAAAGCTTCTGTAGGCAAAGGACACAGTCAATAGGACAAAACAGCAAACAACAGATTGGAAAAAGATCTTTACCAATCCTACATCCGATATAGGGCTAATATACAATATATACAAAGAACTCAAGAAGTTAGACTCCAGAGATCCAAAATAACCCTATCAAAGAATGAAGAAGAGAGCTAAACAGAGAATTCTCAACTGAGGAAACTGGAATGGCTGAGAAGCACCTAAAGAAATGTTCAACATCCTTAGCCATCAGGGAAATGCAAATCAAAACAACCCTGAGATTCCACCTCACACCAGTTAGAATGACTAAGATCAAAAACTCAGGTGACAGCAGATGTTGGCGAGGTTGTGGAGAAAGAGGAACACTCTTCCATTGCTGATGGGATTGCAAGCTGCTACAACCACACTGGAAATCAGTCTGGTGGTTCCTCAGAAAATTGGACATAGTACTCCCTAAGGACTCAACTGTACCACTCCTGGGCATATACCCAGAAGATGTTCCAGCATGTAATAAGGAGACATGCTCCACTATGTTCATAGCAGCCTTATTTATAATAGCCGGAAGCTGGAAACAACCCAGATGTCCCTCAAAAGAGGAATGAATACATAAAATGTGGTACATTTACACAATGGAATACTACTCAGCTATTTAAAAAAAATGACTTCATGAAATTCACAGGCAAATGGATGGAACTTGAAAATATCATCCTGAGTGAGTAACCCAGTCACAAAAGAACACACATGGTATGCACTCACCGACAAGTGGATATTAGCCTAAAAGTTCAGAGTACCCAAGATTCTATTCACAGACCATATGAAGCCCAAGAAGAAGGAAGACCAAAGTGTGGATGCTTCAGTGCATCTTAGAAGGGGAAACAAAATACTCACAGGAGGAAATATGGAGACAAAGTGTGGAGCAGAGACTGAAGGAAAGGCTATCCAGAGACTGCCCCACCTGGGGATCCATCCCATATACAGCCACCAAACCTGGAAACTATTGTGGATGCTGGGAAGTGCATGATGACAGGAGCCTGGTATGGCTGTCTCCTGAGAGGCTCTGCCAGAGCCTGACAAATACAGAGGCGGATGTTCACAGCCAACCATTGGACCTAGTGCAGGGTACCCAATGGAGTAGTTGGATAAGGAATTGAAGGAGCTGAGAGGGGTTGCATCCCCATGGAGGGAGCAACAGTGTCAACTGGCTAGACCCTCCCCCCCAGAGTTCCCGGGGACTTGACCACCAACCAAAGTGTACACATGGAGGAACCCATGGCTCTGGCAGCATATGTGGCAGAAAGATGGCCTCATTGAACATCAGTGGGAGGAGAGGCCCTTGGGCCTGTGGGTATTTGATGCCCCAGTGTAGTTGAATGCCAGGGCAGGAAGACAGGAGTGGGTGGGTGGGTAGGTGGGGGAGCACCCACATAGAGGCAGGGGGATGGGGAATGGGATAGGAGGTTTCTGAAAGGGAGACCTGGAAAGTGGAAAACATTTGAAATATAAATAAAAAAATATATATCCAATTAAAAACATAGCTCAGGTCCATAACACAATTACAGCATCATAGTTGCTTTATAATCTTAAGGATCAACGAGATTTCACTGAACATTTCACTATAAACCCGAGTAAGTTGACATTTGTCGATGTTGTACATCTATCCCTTTGGAGATAGAGTGAGATATGGATAAGGGTCTCAGCCAGTAACAGACCTGAGTCCCTGGCATGTTTGGATGGCTTATTACAGAAGTTAGGGAAAGACTTTGGATAGGAAAACAACCGAGGAAATGAGTATCTGGACCCCTATTACACACTTCCCTAGTGTGAAAAACTGTTCCTCACCCTGTCCTGATTTTCTGGGTACTTGCTCTATCACTGCATACTGTACTTACTTTCTTTATGACCCTTTCAAGTCCAGGAGAGATCCATGTGAGGTCATGTGCTTTTTATTACACTTATTGTGCCCTGTGTCTTTACCAATTTTCCTGTTAGAGGAGATAAGGGTGAGTTTTCTTTGGTTTCTGTATCAGTTTAAAACACCAATTTCTTGCTTCCTGGACAGCAAGCACTCGAGTTTCCATGCAGAGTGTCATATACAGACAGCATGGAAAAGCACTGTAGAGCATGAGAAGCAGATAGTTCTATTTCAAATATGTCCTTTTCTCCAGGAGACTTCAGAAGGAAATGGAATCACTTTTCATGTATTTTAGTAAAGTAAAAAAGAAAAAAAAAAGTAAATTTAGGAAATATTATATTTAAGAGATCACTGTGGTTAAAGTTTGATCAGAGGCCAGGAAGTAAAACTCAAGAGACTAGTAACAGGAATGGCAAGCACTCCCAAGCTATCTGGGCATGGAAGGAAAACTAAGCTTGGAAGTGCAGATCGCTCAATATACAGGGAACTAAGGAAGCAGAAGGCAATCATAGTTAGCTGCGAGCCATACCCCCAAAGTCCTGATGAGGCTCCCATCTCCCCTCCCAGTCCTACAAGCCAATGCGCAGCCAAAAAGCCACATAAATCAGAGCTGAGCAGAATGTCAAACCCAGGTCCTCTCACGACGAAAGAAGGGACTACATGGCTGGATAGGGAGCTGAATGGTGAGCATAAGACATAAAACACCCAAGACTTCATTCATCAGCACGGACTGCTGCCCTGAGTCTTCCTAAATGGATATTCGTTCAACTTCTTGGAATTTAAAAATGTGGACTTCCATTTAGATCTCTTGGCCCAGGCTACTGTAAGCCACAGTGTTTGTACTAAACTAAGATGACTTATAGCAGTTACTGGACATCCATGATGAGAACTAAGAAGGTGTCTGACTGCAGGGTCATATGCTGTACATATGCTTCTCTCAGAGTGTGTACGACACAGGTGATGGTAACACCCTGTGCTCAGTTCCTCCACTCTTGTATTCACCAATAGATTATTTTCCTTTCTCCCAGGAATGATCTCTTTTCTCTGGCTTCTCACATTTGGCTCTGTGATCATTGGTATTTTGGGTGCCCACCCTGATTGTCTGGTAGCAATCTTGCTCTGAGCTCTTTACTGAGGAGCAAGATTGGAGCAAGTAGTAAATTCTGGGGCTTTGTCTACCCACTGTGTACTGGCCACTGTGAGCAGTCATTGTAGATACCTGCTCTAGCCCCATCGTGTCTGGCCTACTGACTCATCCTCCTGAAGCTGGGATAACATCCCTGTGGACTTTTTGATCAGTAGGCTTGAGGACCTGGGAATCCTGGTTGCTATGGTCAGTACCCTTTCAGCTCTTCTTCACGAAACGTTTTTGACATTTTAGGAGCCTGAGTAAGAAGATGTAGCTACAGGATACATTTAATTTGCTTTAACTCTGATACATTCATGTGGGTGTCCATTACTTATCACTATGGCTAGCTCTCCGGTCCATTCTCTCCATGTTATACAACAGAGAAAATGGTGTTTAGTGTTTAAATGTGAGTTCCTTGGAAATGGTCTTCCTCACCCTCTGTTGGCTAGCCGTGCACTGAGAAAGAGAGCTGCAGCAGCAGAGGTCAGGTCACACCGGGACTGTGTCCTACAGCAGCTGCCATGTGTGGTGCTGGAGGAAAGCCAAGAAGCCACGGCTAGCCAGTGGAAAGTCCTTCCAAAGATCATTTTGTGTCATTGTGACATTTTAGTCCCATCCATGTCTCAATGCAGTGACCATTTCCCTCTGACACAATAACACGTTTGATAAAGCTAAAAAGAAAAATTCGCGTCAATTGTCATTTGTAAAGATATTTTAGAATGTGCAATAAACAAATGTAAAATTATCATATGTTGATTTGAACATATGTGAAGAATATCTTCTTTGTTAAATTTATTTGTACACACACAGAAAATGCAGAAAAAAATTATAGATCACTAAACAAAAGGCTGGCTTCATTTTCTATTAAAAATGCACAAGCAAATGATTCATCAAAACATACTTGAAGAAGGGATATCTTAATGTCATCAACTATTTATTAAGTATTATACATACACATTTCTGACTTCATAAAATGTGCATGCAGTGTTTTCTAGCTTTTAAAACATCTATAATGTACTGAGTTTCCCACTCAGTTAAGTATAGGCTCATTTTGGAATCTGAACTGTTTTCACTTTTTTATTTGGGGGTGGAGGGGTATCTCCCTCCTTGTTAATAGCAAAGGCTCCAGATTCCAAAACCCCAGTGTTGCATATAAGTTAGGGTTGAAATAGGTGCTCAAAGGTATAGAGTCCCAAGCTTTGGGGGTGAATTAAGGCCCAAGCAGGTATAGACACACCAGTTGAAAGAGATAGAGAAAGGTATTGTTTAAGCTGGAATAGAAACATTAAATAAACCCTAATGTATTCAAACTAGGAGAAGGCAACAGTCAACACCGACCAAGGTAAATGAACAATAGATGTCTCTAACAGAAATGTGGAGTTTCTTCCCAAGTTGAGTAAGTTCAATGGACTGTTTTTGCTATTTGGGCCTGCTCATCACTTTAGCATAGTGACATTTAGCTTCTAGAATTCCAAATACAGCTATATTTTTATTTGATTTAAACTCTTTTTTTGGTTTGGAGATAAGATCTCTCCTCTCTCTCTCTCTCTCTCTCTCTCTCTCTCTCTCTCTCTCTCTCTGTCTGTCTCTCTCTCTCTCTGTAGCTCTGGGTGACCTGGAACTCACTATGTAGACCAGGCTGGCCTGGAAATCATAGAGCTCTGTCTGTCTCTGCCTCCAGACTTCTGAGATTAAAGGTGTGCACTACTATGCCTGATACAGCTATGTTTCTTGAATCGAGGATGATAAAAACAGGTGGACTGAGATGCCCTCCATCTGAATGTACCGCACCTCCTCGACACAGAAGCTTTGTGACTTACTCTTCCTGGACCTTGGTTTCCTCACATTTGTGTAGCCAAAGTAGCTGCTTCTTCCTCATAGGGTTCATAGGAGGGATACATGCAATAATAGAGTTAAAATACTGACAATAGCGACTGACCCAGAATCAGGGCTTGATTCAATCAGGGCTGGATGCATGTCCCATATCACCTTTAATCAAACACCTTCTCTGTAGACTGTGATAAAATGAGGTTGGATCAAGCCAAGATGAGTTTCTATAAAACCCAAGTCAGGTAGGAACCAAATAGGTTTGACTGAACAAATTGCTTTGTCTTCAGCCTGGTCACACTGTGGCTGAAACACTGACAGGTCACACAGTGTTATGCTGATGGGAGATCACGGCGAGCAGGATATCAAATTAGCCATGAGTGTAGGAAAGATTGGTCTCATCTGCAAGCCTCGAGGATCCCTCTGCATTGCCACACTGACCAATTTAAAGCACAGTGTTTATTCCCTCAGTCAGAAGTTGGATTCCACTAGGTTTACACTGAACTTCTTCCATCTACCCGACAGAACATGGAAACTACACAAACAGACTAACTGACTAACTCTCTACATGGTTAATTGTCATGGCAATAAAACTGGAATACACTGGCCACATGATCGCAGAGCAGACTCTCCGTTCCATTGCTGATTATTTACAATAATAGTTCAGAATTTCCTGTTCTAACAGAATTCTGCTGAAGATTAGAATCCTTCTTTGTCATCCTTACTCTACCTCCTTTCACTTAAAAACTAGCCTGGAAGAACAATGGTAATCAATAGATAAGCTGATGTGAAGGGGAATCTAGAGATTCTCCCCAGTCCCTACCCTATACTTCCCTTCATTCCCCTGGCCCTCTGAACTTCTCTCCTGTCTCCCCCATACCTGATCCTTTCCCTTTTTCCCTCCCTTCCTCCCTCCCTCTGCCTTCTGTGACTATTTTGTTCCCCCTTCTATGTGGGATTGAAGCATCCTCACTTGGGCCTTCCTTCTTGTTAAACTTCTTAAGGACTGTGTGGTGTGTCATGGGTAGTCTGTACTTATCAGTGAGTATATACCATGCATGTCCTTTAGGGTCTGGGTTACCTCACTCAGAACAACATTTTCTAATTTTATCCATTTGCCTGCAAAATTCATAATGTTTTTGTTTTGCCACCAACCAAAAAGCATACCTACATGGGCTGGTCCATGGCCCCTGGCACATTGCAGCAGAAGACTGCCTTGTCTGGCTTCAGTGGGAGTGGATATACCTAATCCTATAGAGACTTGATGCCCAGGGAGGGGGGATGCCAGGTTGGGCACCCACTCAGAGGTGAAGGAGAAGGGGGGATAATAACTCCATGAGGGGGGACCAGGGGTAGGGCAACATTTGAGATGTAAATAAACAAAATAATTAATTAATAACATATATATTAATAATAATAATATATATGGTGTTCCCAGTAATGTAATGCTACCCTTGGGAATATGTTCTTAGGAGATAATTCACAGGAAAATAAAAGCTATAAAGACAGAAACACTTATTGCAACATTATTTATATGTACTGGCTGGTTTTGTGTCAATTTGACACAAGCTGGAGTTCTCACAGAGAAGGGAGCTTCAGGTGAGGAAATGCCTCCGTGAGATCCAGCGGTAAGGCATTTTCTCAATTAGTGATCAAGGGGGGAGGGCCCCTTGTGGGTGGTGTCATTCCTGGGCTGGTAGTCTTAGGCTCTATAAGAAATCCAGCTGAGCAAGCCAGGGGAAGCAAGCCAGTAAGGAACATCCCTCCATGACCTCTGCATCAGCTCCTGCTTCCTGACCTGCTTGAGTTCCAGTCCTGACTTCCTTTGGTGATGAACAGCAGCATGGAAGTGTAAGCTGAATAAACCCTTTCCTCCCCAACTTGCTTCTTGGTCATGATGTTTGTGCAGGAATAGAAACCCTGACTAAGACATTTATAACAATTAAAATTGGTTATAAGTTACAAATAAAAAGGACTAAGCACAGTATATTATATCAGATGGATTAAATTTTATCCAATATTAAAGTCTAGATTCCTATTATTCTACCTCCAAAAAAATGTTTCATAAATTATTTCAGAATTATTTCCTACTAAAATATAGGAAATAAAATAAAAGTCACTTAATACGTGTCTAAAAGTTTTAAAAATTTTAAGAAAGAAATAAGAATTATAGAATTCTTTCTGATGTGTCTCAAACCCTATAATAAGCTTACATAAAAATAGAATTTTCGTTGGTTTAAAGTAAGAAAATGTGGAGTGAATAAGCAGGTCCATGTTAGGCTTCCTAACCACAAACTCTTGGTATTTTGTTTGATTAATCATGTTTTATCAACCATATAATTTCAGACCACTGAACTGAAAATGTTCATTGTGCTATATAGTTCAACTCTATTTTGCTAAATTATAGCCACAAATATACTATTTCATAAAAGGACAGATTTAAGGGTTGGGATTGCTGGGACCATGTGTCATGATCACTCCCTTTTCTATCCATGAGCATTTGTGGCAAGGATGGAAGATGAGACTCACAATCAATCCCAACAGAAGATGAGACTCACAATCAATCACAATAGAAGATGAGACTCACAATCACAACAGAAGAGCAGGAACTGTGCACCAGCAGATGAGACTAAAGAACAAATTCCTAAATCTGTGGCAGAAAAATAAAACTCACAATGTTAAGCTGCAGCCCTTCCGAGAAAGGGAGAGAGGATCATCTCCCATAATAACCCATCCAAAACTGCACTGGCCTCCGGCCCCAAAGCAGTGGTCCAGCCAGGGCCAGCAACAGAGGCCAGTTAGGTGATGAACTCAAAGGCCAAAAACTATATTATGGCAGTTCCCTCTTCCCCATGCCTCAGGAGTTGGCATTTGTAGGGTAAACCAATTTTACAAATCTAACCTTGGAGAGAAGCTTAAGAAATGGAAAGGGGCAGTAGAGGCAAGCAGCTATCACCTCATGCTCACCAAGAAATTGGTCTTCGTAAGCAGGAGAAAGTCACCTGAGACTTGAGAAGTCACCTCCACTCTTCCTCCTGCCAGCCACCAGAAGCAGGTTTTCCAAGTTAGAGCACCAGCCTCTGGGCAGCCAGGGAGTTTCACTCTTCTTCACAATACTGCTTACATAAAGTTCTCAGTACTAGAAACTGCCTATTAACAACTGCCAATTTTGCAAAGAAAAAAAAAAAAACTTGTACATGAAAAAGACAAGCAAATAGAAGAGCCACATCCAGAAATCACAGAGTTAACAATGGAGACAAAAGATGACTTTCCATACATTATTCACTAAGCCATCTGAGCAGCTATGACATTTCCTGAATATAAAAAGAAGGAGCAGACAACCTTAAAAACAAAACAAGTAGTGAGAGCATTGTAAAGACAGATTACTAGAAGAGAAAACAAAACAACCAATGGACAATCTGAGGTTCACAAGGTTTACACTAAACACCAAACCAGACCCTCTCACACTGTCAACAGCTTATCAAGAACAGAGGTATGGAGAATGCAGGGTGTACTCCATGTCAGGAGTCATTTCATTTGGAAGCACTGGTGTTTACAAGTAGAAAGACCAGTGGAAGACCCTGCAGGATCATGGGCTGTAGGATCCCCAGAGAGAAACCAAGGCTGTGTGGGGTTAGCAAGAAGACACTAAGTAGGCACACAGAAACAGGGAAAGCTGGTACAAGGCAGATGACTGTCAAGCCTCAGCTGCCTTTATCTTCCTCTCACTCTGATGAGCTAATCCCAGGAGAGTGTCCAAATACAACAGAAAACATCTGGCTGGATATTCAAAGTGTGGGAGCAAATGCTTTTTCTAGCAGCTGCAGTTCTCTGCAGGTAAGGGGCAAGGATCCCAGAGAGCTTCAGACTCACACAGGAGTGAGCAGTTCCTGCCGGATGCTCTCACCTGCCTTCTCAAGCAGTCCCAGTTCCACAGGAGCCCACTTCCAAGAACAGGAACCATAGCCAAAGACAGACTTTAAAGAAGCCTATTTTTGTTGACATTTAATGTGTATATGCACCCTTGAAGGAGATTTATACTGGCATGTTTGCTGAAGCTGGATAGTCAACAGGAGTGACATTTACACTATGTCATCATTGAACACAGTAACAGTACCGCCCTGGCAAGGGTTTAACAACTGGCTTTTCACAGAAAAAGCCGTGATTATTACAAGCCCCACCACAGTCAGTTCAGTGGAATGCCATTGCGACACACGGTACTCTAAAGGTCCCGTGAACGAACCATAAACACATCCCTGCCATGTTGACATCTGCCTTTCCAAGGCAGGCCATGTCTGCTACCTGCTCTGAACATTCAATCATAGACACCTAACAACCATTTATCCCAGATTCTCCTGAAAATTTGCCAACTTCTTCTCAGCACACTTGGAACTGCCCTTGCTCAGTGCCTTCTACCCGACAGTGGAATGCAATCAATTGAACAGGAACCTAGGTGAGACCGTACATAAATATCTTAGAGAATGATCTACAAAAAAAAAATCAATTCAGAAACCCATTTAAATGGTACAAACCAGGCAGGGGGAGGAATCCCCCTCTGCTCCTAAAAAGCTGGAGACAAATCTGGACTCCATTCCACAGCTTTCCCAGAGCTAGGAAGAAAGGAACTAGTTCATAAATTCCATCAGGAGCTTGGGGATTTTTGATGTAATGAGTTTTACAGTTTCAGAGGAGAATGCTTTGCTAATAATTATGTAACAGTAATTAAATCTGAAAAAGGCTGCACTCTAACTATGTTGATTTATTGCAGTCCCTACAAAGCACTCCTCAAGCGTGCGTTGGAGTGTGTGCTGCCTCCCTCCAGTTTTCTTTAAATTCGCACAGAGCCCTGGGTCACAGATGGTCTGGGATGCTATATTTTCCCCCATTAAATTCCTAATAATCTTTTTCTGAGGCTGAGTCATGGAAGCCTGGGGAGTTCTCATTTTAATTAGAAGGTTTAAGGAGCTAACTCTGTTTGAAATTTTCTCCTAGGAGGGATGGGTGCAGGTGAGCCCATTCAGAGGAATGGCACAGTACTGGGGCCAGGACCACATTTCCATATTAGATTGCGACTTGTTTGGCTCCAATCCTGCTTCTGAGGTTGATGATGCGTTGTCTGGATTTGAGGAATCGACTTTGGAAAACAGGACTTATTGGGGGATTATTCCTTGGAGGGAGACATAATTTTCACCTAGTTCCCATCCCTATTTTGCAGATAGAGCAATCATTCAGAAATGTGAATTATTGTTTATCATCCCAAAAAGAAGTTTAGGTCACATTGATCTGAACTATTGAGAAACCAGAAAACTGATTTCAATATCATTTGTTCTGTAATTTTCTTTCTTTGACCCCATCAGACTTAATTTTTAATTCTCCCAAGTTCTAAAGCAGCCCAGTGTAATTCAGAATGGTCTTTTGGGTTTGATTTCAGGATCATAAAGGTGTGGAGTATGTATGAGCAAACAGGATAAGATGCAAAGAATATTGCCTATAGTTTATTAGGGTTCCAAAAGCAACATTCCAGATGAGAGATAAGATCATCTCCTAGAGTTTACCAATAGGCTTGAGCAGTTGTAGAAACCATGGTAGGTATGTAAGTGGACTGTGAGGTGCTAGACTCACTTCCCTTAGTATCATAAACAAAGAAGAAAGTAGGTTTCCAGCTCTCCCCATCACAGAGCTGGGTCCTCTGGCTTTGTAAAATAATGAGCATTTCATGCTTTGAATGTAATGCAATCCAGACAAGTCAGAATGAGCCTGCCACCACCTCAATCACCCCCTATAGCTTTAACACAGTTTCGGCTCAGAGTCGGAGGCAGCCACACTTCATCAAACTAAAGCCAAGTATAAGAAGGGCGAATGAACGGCTTAAAAACTAGGATCTGTACATGTAGAATAGTGGAGTCTTAGCTCATTAGCAAAAAGAATTCCCCTTCACAGCCAAGTGGGGCTCTGCTTTCCGCCCATTCTATTGAGTTTTCTGGTCTTTTCAAGCTCTGCTAATTGAGACACTGCAAATTGAAGGAAATATCCCTCCTCAGGTAAAACTGGTCCTCTGCCTTTATTGTCCTGGTTTCCTATTTCTTCATAGCATGAAACAGGGCAGGTTCATGCCTTTATAGCCACGATTGAAAATACTTTATAAACATAAATGTTTATAGTTTATTCTCTCTATCTGTGGAGTATAATGATTTAAATACGTGTTTTTCCAGTGCTGGATGTGTAGTCTTCATCGTGTATAGCACAAACTAAATTGACAACGGAAGTAAGAGTTCTCATGCTCCATTCTGGGTTACATCAGAAGTATGAAAAAGTAAAGGCATGAGCAGCTTAAGAATGTTTTGCTGAAAAAAAGGTATTTGAAAGGCATTTAAGGATTTTCAATCTGTAAGAATACATTTTCTCTCAGATACCTCTAGCCCAAGCTGATGTTTCTAGAATATGCTGGCTATAGCCATATGGTTAGCAATTCCATTTGTGAAATGTGTGGACAAGCGGCTGAGGGCCGCCAGACTGCCTCTCTTGAGCAGGCCTGCCTCTGTGATGGGTGCAGATCATCTGTTAGAACAAGGGAACCAACCCCCACCCATCCCCACCCTGTGGCATGGGAAACCCAACCAAGCTATCAGCTAAAGACCAGAGCTTACAAAGTCGGGATCTTTACACACTTCATTCACAAAAATAGCTGGCCAGAAAAGTTAGATGCATACAAAACAATCAAATAAAAAATGTTTACAGATACACAGAGCCAGTGATATTTTCAAACTATATATGTGCACATAGATTTTTAATTAAAGGTGAAGAGAAACCTAACAGAGTTAAGGGAATAGTCAACCAAGGGAGTTAAGGGCAGTAAACCTGTGACCAAGTTCCTGAAGAGTTAAACAAGCAAAGATTCTGACTTCTGATTAATGGCCAGGGACAACCCAAGCTGCTCTGCCGCCTCAGCAGTGCATGGCTGGTACAGAGGGGTAATATCTAATAACTAATCTTTGACACAAGAATTAAGTCATTTTGCAAGAAAGCAGATCATTAGAAGCCAAATTGAATTATAAGTAATACTATCTCTGTGGAGGATTGTAAATTAATTGGTTTTTAACAATAACATTTCTGTATTTTATTAAAGCAGTGTAAGAATTGGGTGAAGAAACGACTGTAGCAGATAAACAGGCCAGGTGCTGGTGATGTAAATGAAATCGATGACAGATGGCGAGGAGCACGCTTGCTCACTGTGTGTGTATAATGGATAGAGATAATCAAATTCCTTTGTGAATTGGTGACTTTCTTTACATCAAGAACTTTACCACGGGTTCACTTCTGCTTCTTCCCACCTCCTGGTCCTCCACATGCATGTGCACGCGCGCGCACACACACACACACACACACACACACACACACACACACACACACCTCTCTTCATGGGCACATAATCCTAATTATAGCCTGTGCTACTATCAGAAAGATGGGCTATATGTCTATTTACATAACACTGCACACAAATATCATTCCTCCAAATCAACCTGTATACACAAAACAACAGATTTCTCTGGGAAGAAAACCTCATGGAGGAAACAAACAACCTGTTTAGGTTAAAGACGTTCAGATGATGCTCATTCACTAAAAGAAGTGAGGCTTAACCTGAGAGGCCAGGTTCCATGGAGGAGGCATCTGCAGCTTCATTTTGTGAATTTTCTAACAGCATCTTTAAAGAGTGATGAGTGTCCTGGTTCCATTCTCTTTCACATCCACACACCCAGCATTAAGGTTCAGTACTCATAAGGAACCTGAGCCAAATCCACAGTGAGGCATAGGTCGCAAGGGAGCTGGTTTTTCTCTCTCCTGTTCTTGTACCAACGGCACTGCTTTATCTTTCTGCTTTCAGATGAAGAGAAAACACCACTCAGCTATCTTGAAAACACAATTTGGTTTCCACATGGCACAACAACAAGAATTACCGGGGACCTAGCTCATGTCCGTGTAACTGTTGAGAGCTGGAATATGTTTAAACCTACACTTCCAGTCCTGAACATCATTTCAGCTTTCCTGGAATCTCCCTGACAATCCAATGGACCTTCCCACATGGGTGTGCACATGGCCTTCCAACATTGCTCTGTGCAATATGGCACTCCCAGCTCTTCTGTCTAGTGCTCACATGGAAAGGATCCTTTCTCTGGTCTCCCTCTTACTAAGACTTGTAATTCTCAAGTCATCCTTGGTTCTTGTCTATTTCTTATTTCATATTTAACCAAAATTCATAACCTGTAAACCTCTCCCAAAACAGTACTATTTCTGGGTCCCACACTAGCATGATGCTAGATCATCTCACTGGACTGTGTGGTTCCTCGGATCCTGTTTCCTGTGTTTGCAATTCTCCCATTTCCCATCTGTCTTCACACTGTCTCCAGGGCTATCTTAACTCAGTTCATATCTGAGCATATTCAATTTTCCTTAGGTTCTTTAAGCACCAAAAGATTCAGGGGCTCAGTCCTATGGTTTGCACAGTGCTGAGTTTGCCCAAGGTTGGTCCTCCATGATCCATGCAGACACCATTACATCATTTCAGCTCTAGGACTCCTAAGCACACTGTCCCTTTAGCTTCAACATCTCCAACCCTTTATCATCTTGCTAATGGTATGAAAGATGTGCAGCTCCCTTCTGGGTGAAGATCTCACTGACCATGCTGGACCTCTTGCATTGTTGCGAGCCTAATATGTGGCCCCATGGTTTCACTGGCCAGTGTGTTCTCAGGTTGCTTCACATGTGGTAAGCTAGTATTCCCAGACACATAGGAATGGGGTTCATTTCATGTAGGACATATGTGTGTTTATCTTTATTGGCAAACACCACTAGTGCATAGAGCCCTGCTGCTGTGAGGGTGTGCTCTGTCTTGGGACCTTCTCTTAAGGGCCCCCTCTTATCATAACTTAGCCCTGGGACCTTCACCCTTGTACCAGCTTGTTCACTCTTCTTTCATGGACCTTCTTAGTTGATCTATCCCCATGGTGCTAAGCCACAAAGTCAGTATCTGGCTCATATATGTTCACTGATGTGCTGATTATGGGGAAATATATTTCTCTGTGCTTTTTCTAAAACACCATGGATCTATCATGTTACATCAAAATACAACTCATTTGCATTTGCATCTATATAGATATGCATACACATATATATGTAGGTAGAGATAAATATATGCCTACCAAAACACCTCCATGGACCAGGCTCCAAATTTGACTCTGAGAAGCTTGGCAGACCTCTGTACTGAAAAGGGCTGGAGTCTGGTCTGTTACTGCTAATTTTGTGTCAATTTCTCCAGAGGGAATAGTGTGCTTTTGGGCTGTTTCTGGTTTCCTATTAGATGGCATTTAAGGAAGTATATTATATCCTGAACCTAAAAGGATCAGCTCTTTAATAAACTAAATTGACCTTTCTGGTTTTTACCCCATGGGCATTGGGGTCTTCCTCCTTGTTCTGAAGCCCCCCCTGTCTTAGCAGACAACAAACTGATTTTGTGTCTGTTTTGTTTGGCTTTTTCACATGACAACCACATATACAGCTGAGTGTAATGACCAAAAGTCACACTCCTGGGCCACTGGGGATGGCCAGATGAGACCATAGATACAATTTGTTGAATTAGTGAGGTAGCTCCTGTTCTGCCTGCTGTGTGCTCTTGGCAGAGAATGAGATCACCAGAGTTCCAGGCAGTGGCAGCCCACTGACTCACAGACTGGTCCTGAGGCCAAACCAAAAGCCTTTCATTCTCACATTCCTAATTAGGAACTATGCAGTTTTCAGTGAAAGGCTTTTTGTTGCCAAAACTATATGCTACAAGTAATTATCTTTCAGGAAACTTTATGGATTTTGAACTGATCAGGTGCATCCTTCTAAAAATTGACAGTCTTCTAACCCACAAGTGGCTTAAACCCTAACAGTGTCTTTAGCAAGGCCAAGACTCAAGCATAATCTAAATGAAAGCTGAGTTAATAAGTATCGCCTGTCTTGGCTGTGTATGAGCCACTAATACACTGGAAAATACAGGCGTGTTTCCACTCTTCTCCACCTACATCACCTTCCTGGTGACAAGGCAGAGCCCATACTTGGATATGCAGCAGCAGTCAGGCTCTTAGCACCTTAGCACCTTGAGTTGTTCTTGAAGATTAAGTTTACTTGGAGGCCTTAGCTTTCCTCCCTCTCCAGCAATTTTGGCCTTTCCTTTGCCCAGGAGATGTTCTATGATTTCTATGATGGAGTTCCAAAGCCTCGCCTTGCTAGGGCACGTGTAAGCAGCTGCTGCTCCCCCCTGCTCAATACTGGCTGCAGCTGCCACAGTGCCCCAGAAGGACATTCGAATAGAGTGTGTTCCCGTAATTGCCTTGGCCCCCTGATTGAATTTATGCTCTATTTTAAAGTAACATTTTGTTGCATTTGCATTACTGAAATTACCAGGTTACAGTAGACTATAATCTCAAATCAATGTCCCCCCAAAGAAAACAGGCATGAACTTTATCACCAACAGCAAATTCAATTTTCACGTTACCTACTGACAGAGGAGCTTGTGCCAGCAGCACATGCAGATTCCTGGAAAGTTCGCCAAACAGAAAGAAACGACAAATCTTCCCCTGCCTCTTACTTTTCTTTTCTATTTTCTATTTAACCACTGCTCTTTACCTGTAGGTGAAAAGCAATCTTTACATATTTTGCTATCTTAGACAAAAATCACATGATATTAGTACATAAAGTATATTCCTGATTGGATGTCTCATATGATCATGGTAGAAATGAAGAATTGTCCAAGACATGCTACCTGTCAGTTCCTCAAATAGTTAAACAAAACTGCCATTCAATACACCAGTCCCACTCATAGGCATAGCTACTCCCGAAGAATTGAAAAGAGACCCAGGAAGATGTCTAGAGAGAGATTCACAACAGGACTATTCTGAATAGCTGGAGTTAAAATGAGGCAGAGATCTCGCAACAGATAACTAATGCAATTGGTGCAAGAATGGAATATTACTCAGCCTTGCTGCAGCGTGAATGCTGCATTTTTGAAAACATGCAAAGTGAGATGCACTGGACACAAAGGACAGACACTGTATGATCCCACTTCATAAGAATATGAAGGCTTCTGGGGACAAGAAAGATAGAGGTATTCAGGCTTAGGGGAAAATAATGAGCCATAATTATTGATTGTGTGTCCAGAGTTTCTGCCTAAGATGATTAGAAAGTTCTAGAAACAGGAAGTGGTGATAGATGGCCATTTAATGTGAATGTACTGCTCAAGATACTGTTAATCCCAAGCCTGGCATCAGTTACATAGTGTCTCAGATCTGTGTATTTTATCACAATAAAAAGCCATTCCTAAACAATATAGACTTAAGGGTGTGGCATACACTATACCATGCACTCATCAGATTTAAGTATAAGACTCAAGACAATAAGGAATTTGCCTACAGTTATCTGAATACTTTGCTATGATGAACTGTTTGCTGTACATGACAGAAGCCTGAGAAATGCTTAAACTGTATCTCTTATGTGAAGGCAAAAGGGGAAAGGAGAAAAACCATTTGGATTTTTTTCCTTTTAAAAATGTTAGTGTGTATATATGCATCTGCCCTGGCAGACACGCACATGTCTACAGTGTACGTATGGAGGTTGAGTTTCAGAATCTCCTGGCTGTACCTCCATCTTGATGTAGAAGAGTTAGGATTTTAGATCCTTGTCCAGTTATCCTCTATGTGGGTTCTGGTGAGTCATCTTCAGGCTTCCATCCGAATTCAATCAGTGACATACACTTTGGATCATTTGACTGCAGAGAAGGGTCCACTCAGAATGATTTCATTCCTCATGTTTGGGAGCAGACTTGTAACTCTTAGGAAGGTTGGTGTACTGGCTGGTTTTGTGTCAACTTGACACAAGCTGGAGTTATCATAGAAAAAGGAGTTTCAGGTGAGAAAATGCCTCCATGAGATCCAGGTGTAAGGCATTTTCTCAATTAGTGATCAAGGGAGGAGGGTCCCTTGTGAGTGGTATCATCTGTGGGCTGGTAGTCTTGGGCTCTATAAGAAAGCCAGCTGAGCAAGCCAGGAGAAGCAAGCAAACTAGTAAGTTACATCCCTCCATGGCCTCTGCATCAGCTCCTGCTTCCTGATCTGCTTGAGTTTTAGTCCTGATTTCCTTTAGTGATGAACAGCAATGTGGAAGAGTAAGTGCAATAAACCCTTTCCTCCCCAACTTGCATCTTGGTCATGATGTTTATGCAGGAATAGAAACCCTAAGTTGGAATTACCACAGGCACATGGTGATAGTTCCCTGCCTGAAACACTGCCCACTCAATAGGGCAGGTCCTTTGTATTTGCTTTAGGTTGAATCTTTTTACAGTTATAGTGACTGTCCAAATGTGGTAACTTGAAATCTTAAGCTTCCACCTGTAAAACCATAGTTCTCAAACTGCTCCCAACAGACTCCTCAGAGGGCTAGTTAAAAGCAGACTCTGCTGAGTTCTTCCTCAGTGTTGATTGATAGGTCTGAGATTTTGTTACCAGAACAGTATTTCTAACCAGCTTCCAGGCAGCTGTTGGCAATATTGCTTCTGAGACTGCAACCTCCACCTAAGATGCACGACCAAGGAATGAGGACAGACTGAGGCTGCAGACAGGAAAGACCCTCTAACCAAATATAAGCATGTGTGTGTCAGGGGGACAGGGTAACATCCTTAATAGAGACAAACTGCTTCCCTTCCTCTCCTGTGTCAAACCCACAGTAAAGTAAACAGTCTTTGTGTTCT
The DNA here is from genome assembly GCA_019843965.1 of Rhynchomys soricoides. Lineage (NCBI taxonomy): Eukaryota > Metazoa > Chordata > Mammalia > Rodentia > Muridae > Rhynchomys > Rhynchomys soricoides. The sequence continues at coordinate 2,134,265 of JADRCH010000087.1, read as the reverse complement.
CTTCTTGAGTGTTTGCTGCTCTGTCTACTGAAGCATCTTTCTGATACAGTGTATGATTGTGCTCAGGAACGCGAGAAAATCTTGAGTCTTGTCACCAGGTGAAGAGCCAGAACGCAGCCACTAGCTCCCACCCACTTGTGGCTTTCTGGTTCTACTGTCAGTCATCCACTATGTGGCCATTGTCACATCCCATCTCCACTGGTTTATTTTCCCACTTCAGAGATTTATACAAGTGCCTTCCTACTACCTATCACTTTCAGTGCTGTGTCCAGACAGGATTTCCATCACCCTGTGTTTCTTGAGAATTTTTATATTGTTGATTTTTTTGGCTTTTTTGTTTGTCTGTTTGTTTTTGTTTGTTTGTGTTTTAGGAGTTTTTGGTTTTGGTTTTTTCCCTCTACATTCTAAGAAAAGTCAGTGTGAGAATTAGAAAAGGAAGAAATATTATAATTTCTAATTATGTGCCCATAATTAGTTCTTAAAGAACAAAGTTTACCAACAAAACTAGGCCCGGTGCCAGCTTGAAGCAAACTCCTGACCTAGGATAGAAGGCCAGTGAAGGAAGAGCTGGACCAACTGAAAGGAAGTGGACAGCAACCTCCCAGAAATAAGTCTCAGTGTCAGCCTCCGTGAGGTACTGCCCAGTGTGCCTGTGTGCTCTGGGCAGTGGAGACACCAGTGAATTGTTTCCCAAGATAAAGTGCATCCTAGGGCTTTCTGCACAGCTCCAGATTGACTTGCTTGGGACAATGAGGGAATGAAGAAAAATCAAAACACAGAGACACAGACAGAAAAGCTAAGGTTGAATAGGCTGGACTCTTGGAGAGAGAAGCCTCAGTATCCTGGAAGCTCTATGTATCATACACAATTGAATGGGGAAGCAGAGTTGTTGCATACAGCTAGATGGGAGGTTTAGCTAATCGCAGTAGGCATAGGCTCTATAGGCGAGCAGTCTTCACTGTAAACATCTGGAGGAAGAAAGTTACAGTGGACATTTTCTGCATACTGTCAACATCTGCATGTGAGGAAGACATTGCCATCCTTATTGCCCTTGCCCCAGAGAGAAATGATTTACCACTCCCATGGGTCTGAGACATTGGGCTCCTTGACATGGACATACCCATAGCAAGCAATACACATTTGCTCATCATTCACTCACTCCCTCCTCTAAGGAGCTCACACATAGTTCATATATAGTACTCTGACTGCTCACACAGTTTTAATACAAAATAATTCCTCAGTGGGTAGTGGTTACATGTGATTGCAGGAGAACATGTTAATGTACGAGGAGAACTGATTTTTAAATTATGTTTTTCGTTGTTTGACTATTGATTTCCATAGGTTGTAGTGTTTGCAAGCACTCCACAACCTAATGTACCTTATTCTTTAAAGATGAACTTTAGCTACCCAAATAATGGAGTGTGAAGATTGCTAGAAGTATTTTTAAAATAATCACAGCTTTGAAACTTCTAAGGATTCCTAGGAATGTTGATTTATTATCACTCTGGAATCTCAAAGAGGAAGATGCCTATCAGAACTTGAAAATACCGAAAAGCTCGTTTCTCTGACACTGTATAATTCTTACATGTACCATTCATGCTAACATACTTTCTTTTCACTACAGTGTAATATTCTAGTAATTGTCATGCTAGAGTTGATATGATTAGGTATAATAGCCCTCTGGGCTTTTTAAAAACTTTTGTTTAAAATTGACTACCTTGATTTAAATCACTTTATTTTAAGTCTTATATTTTTCTGCATGTTAAAAAAAAAAAAAAAACTTTGTCTAACCAGAGATAAAAATGTATTTTAATTTAGATATTTTCTTCTAAGGTTTTCTTGTTCAGTGATGTTCTTTGTACATAGTGCAAAGTAGAATTAACCTTCATTTGTCTCCATATGAAAAAATAATCCCATTACACTGAGTAATCTGCTTGTAAAAACTTCTAAATGGTCCTCTTCCATATATCAAATTCCATGTACAGGGTTCCCATTTTCTCTGGGTCCTATCTTAGTTCGTTGTTCTCACCAACTGATCAACTTGTCCATTTACGCATATGTGTGTGTGTGTGTGTGTGTGTGTGTTTACTATATTTCATTTATATACATTAGCCCAGTCTTGAAGTCATCACACTCTTATGAAGCACCCTCAGCAAAACGATCCAGAGGAGCTGGTCTGCACCAGTACAGCTGATCTGCATCCTGACCCTACAGAAGCTGTGGTGGAGCAAACATTTATTGTTGTATGCTCTGTTGGGGGGGGGGGGAGAAATTTGTATAACAACAATGGATGATTGCTACAAATAATATAAAATAAAAGAGGCAAAGAATATTTTGGAGACATTTTGAAACATCACAATGTCAATTATTGTCTTAGTCCCTCTCTTAGGTCAGGAGTGAACCTGTTTTGTAGGGAAAAATATCTCCATCTGGTGATGAGAGATGGTCAGTGATTAAATAATTAGATTATTTATTTACTTATAAGATGAGAGATGGTCAGTGATTAAATAATTAAATTATTTATTTATTTATTTATAAGAGATGGTAAGTAAAAATTAGGAAGTGCTGACCTGTGATTACACAAGAAAACATATCTATTAACTAGTCATTAAATCAATAGGCCGCTCTAAGACACCTACAATTTGAGTAGTAATGGTTTAGATGATGGAGTGGAAGCAACAAGATTAAAAGCTTGCTGCTGCTGCTAGTTGGGGGAGAGTCTATCACATATACACTGCTCACCGAGATGATACCAGGCAGTTTTCAAGTTGTTTCATTCCTCAGACCATCTGGATCACTCACTCAGAAACTCCAAATGGACAGCACAGCTTCTAAAATTCAGTTAGCTGACTTCCAGAAATTCATTTATGCAATAGGAGGAACTGCAATTAAACATTCACATCTGGTAGGGCCTGTGGACAGTGGGGGTGTTAACACAGATGTAGGGGAATCCATCTTCTGCCTTCCTTTAGAAGATCCATGAAGAATAGCTCAGCCAGTTCAAGTGCTTACCATGCATGCCACACAACCTGAGTTTGATACTCAACTCTCCTGGTAGAAGAACACTCTGACAAGTTGTCTCCTGACCAGTCCCATCAGTGTGCCTGACAAACTGTGGCACACTCATGCCTGCATTCACAAAAACACCACACATGAACCTCATGTTAAAAATAAAATAGGACTGGAATGATGGCTCAGAGATTAGCAGTGCTGGCTGCTTCTCCAAAGGACCCAAAGTTCATCTCCCAGCACCTACTGGTGCCTCTCAAGTCTCCATAACTCCAGTTCCAGGGAACATGATGCTCTCTTTTGGTCTCTGTGGGCACTGCACACACTGGCACACAGACACAGAAGCAGGTAATACATTCATTCATGAACATAAAGGTCTTTATTAAATGGGGGGGAAATTGTTCAATGGTTAAGAGCATTAGTTTATCTTCCAGAGGACCTGGGTTTGATTCCAAGCACACATGTGATGACTCACAAACATCCATAGCTTCAGTTTTATGGGATCTGACACCCTCTTCTGGCTTCTATGGGCACCAAGCATGCATGTGGCACACATGCAGGTGAAACACTCATAAACAGCAAGTAAAAATAAATGTTGTAATTAACTAAAGATCCATGAAGTCATCTGAAGTCATGTGTGCATCTGCGGCTAATTTATTGAGTAACTACTGTGTGCCAGGGACTGGATTGTATTTAACAGAGCAAGGGAATAAGCATTGTCCTATTCACACTAAGTTTACCTTGTGGTGGAAGCTGCACAGTCAATTAAAGGCATTTAAGATGGCATGAGCTTTGAGAACAGGGAGAACAGAGCACTCCTGAGGTTGAAGTTGCACTAATACTGAGTCCTGAAGGACAGGGAGTGGAGAGCTCTTGTTGGAGGGTGCCCTATTACCAATCACCTTGAGATAAAGAGCAGAGTGCCTGGGAGAGTGGGTGAGGACCTGCAGCCAGCAGGTTAGTGTTCACAGGAGGGACAGTGCTGAGCCCCCACTGGATTGTAATTAGCATGACTGACCAGATTCATGGGTTGTTCAGTCAGTATCTGCAGCTACTGAGCCAGAAAGGGGGAAGCAGCCCTAGGAGCCACCCTGCCCTGCTCTCCCTGGGTTTCCCTGTCACACACACCTTGTGTCTGCTCGCTTTCTGCCCTCCTTCCTGCTCTTTGTTTTTACATTCTGTGAGTTTACCGAACTCATCTTCCAGGGAGCGACTTTGCTTTTCTGAAGCACCCAATTTCCCAGCCCCATTACAGTTTACAGCCCCACAATGAAGCTTTACATCTCAAAGCCGCATTTCCTTCACGTCTGGTTTGCATCGTTTCACGGTCATGAGATATCTTTTATCTTTTCTAAACAATTTTATTGCTTTCTCTCTTTATTTACAAAAGTCAAAATATGTTCACACTTGATAGAAAGAGGAGGTCTGCATAAACAAAGGAAGGAAACAAAAATCACGTTTAAATCGCCTTCTTCAAAGAAGATTCAAATTCAACACCTTCTGTATTTTAGTCATTTTTTATTTTTTTTTTTGAGAATTTCATATGGGAAAACTAACTTTATTAATGTAATCTCCCCCTTCCCTTCAACTCTTAGCACATGCCTCATTCACTTTCAGATTCATGGCCTCTTTTTTCTTTGTTATTGTTACACACACACACACACACACACACACACACACACACACACACACCACGGGGGGTGGGGGGGATAGATACATAGATAGAACTTTCTGAGTCCGGTTAGTATCGTATGTGTTGAGGTTTGGCCAGTTGGGACTGGAGCATGTATCATGAGGCTCATCCCTGAAGTAAACTGTTTCTCCCTCTTTTCTTAGCCATTAAGGCCTCTCGGTATAAATCTAGGCATGGCCTTTGTGTGGACCTCCGCATCCACACTGGCATGTCTATTGCTGTTGTCATTCCTCAGGTCTTGTTTATGTGGCAATATTATTGAGACTTCCTAGTACAGCAGCTATGCATGAAGCACACTGTCCTCCCTGGGGACTGTCCTTCATTGCTACCTGCACCTGATACTGTGACATGATTCCAAAAACATGATGATTGCCCTTTCTTTTAAAAACTTTATTTCAATGGCATTTCATTAAATGGTTACTTACTTTCTTTCTTTCTTATGGGGGAGGTGGACATGTGCTGGTGAATATGGTAGGGCTTAGAAAGTAGCCTGGGGATTTTCAGTTCTATCCACCACACAGGTTCTGACAATAGAATTTGGGTCACTGGACTTCGCAGCAAGCTCCTTTACCCACTGAGCCATCTTGCCAGATTTAAAAGTTTATTTCAAATAATTTTTCTTATAAAATACTTTAATTGTACATAGAGTAATCTAGCTGAAAACAAAAGTGTCCATCACTTAAGTGTGACAGTCCAGACATTTTCTTATACTTGCTTCAGATTTGAAGTAAGATATGCTCACTTATCAAAATTCCACCAGAAAACTCCCAAATTGACACTATTTGTAGATCTTTATACAGTGCAAGGTGATGACTGGATGGACATTCATTATACATGACACATTACTCAGTGTACACAACACCATGTTCACGACAAACACAGAGAATGGGCCCTTCCTCTCTGTTGAATATTTATCATCTCTTTGTCTTAGGAAGCTTCAATTTCTTTCTTCTTTCTCATTTGGAGTACAGCTGAAACTTCAGTTACCTCGCTCTGTGTGTGTGTGTGTGTGTGTGTGTGTGTGTGTGTGTGCGCACAACATCAGGCTCACTCCTCATGTGCACCTTACCCTGGAACTTCTTACTCAGCCTCAGCCATTCCTCTTTTACATCCCCTAGTGACCACCAAGATCAGCATGTATGCTTCCACTACATGTAAGAACATGCACTGTCATTTCAGGACGACCTCACTTTGCTTTGCATGATAGTCTCCATTTCTATCCTCGATACCACAAGTGACAGAACTGCACTCTTTTTGAAAATAAAACTTCATTGTCAACACATGCATTGTTTTCTTTGTCTGAAGTGCCTACCAGTGGGTGCCTCAGCTGACTCCATGACTTGGCCTTTTTTTTTACTCTCAATATAATGTTCATGAGGGAGATGATTTATGTTCCTGGCTTCAAGGACCACCTCAACTAAATGATGTGGGTCATAAACCTGAACCTCTTGCTCAGTTCTCGTTTCATGTTCATACTAACATACCTATCTTGTTCTCTTATGGCAGTGGTCCACAAATGCTAACATATGTAGAATTATCTGGGAGCTTGCTGGGTTCTGCCTTCAGGATTCTTGATTCAACACCTGAGATGGAAACCAATTATATGCTTGCCTAACTGCTGATGGTTTTCTGGAAACCAGACTTCGAGGACCAGAAGACTTAGAAAGACACTTCACATTTAGAGCATCCAGAATAGAAACCATCCTAGTCACCCCTTAGGTCTTTTACTCTTTATTCCTTCCTGCCAATAGCATATATCTACTGCTTAATTATTGTTTTATACAATGGACATGCCTCAAGATTCAACGATAGAGCATTGTCACTACCCTCAGAAGCCACCTTGTAATCCTTTGCAGTAGATACACATTTACCGAGCTGATGAGAATCCGTAGACGGTCTTTATATAGTGCTGTGCTTGCTTACATGAACTGAATTCCTCATCCACATTGCTCTTATCTTGTGGTTCTAATTATACTCTCCAGTGGACCAAGCTCCTTGAGAGGCACACCTGCTCTCTTCACTCCAGCTCTGAACCCAGAGGTTTCAACTCCTACTGAGGTTTTTAACCCATTCCTGTAAATACAGCCTCAGAAGGGAACTTGAGCCACCTCTAGTGGGAACCATAAGCATATCCTCCAGACTGTTCCCTGCCATTTTTCTCTCAGTATGTCCATGCTAGTATCAGTTTATTCATTTAAAATGAAAATTTGACCCTCCACTTGACTTGAAAAAGAAACATCAGGAACCAATTTTCAAATGTTATCTGTATTAGTTACTTGTGCATAGCAAAGACAAAAATATCCAATGTAAAAACAGCTTAGAAGAAAAAAGAATTTGTTTGTTGGTTAAGTTTCTTTTTTTTTTTTTTGTTTTTTTGTTTTTGTTTTTGTTTTTTGAGACAGGGTTTCTCTGTATAGCCCTAGCTGTCCTGGAACTCACTCTGTAGACCAGGCTGGCCTCGAACTCAGAAATCTACCTGTCTCTGCCTCCCAAGTGCTGGGATTAAAGGCGTGCACCACCACTGCCCAGCTATTGGTTAAGTTTCATATGCCCAGGCAGAGCATTATGGCAACAGAGCATGAGGCAAAGACTTCTTTCACATGACCCAGGACAAGAATCAAAGGGAAGCAGTCATAGCAAGGGACCAGGACAGAATCTAAACCCACAGAAATGGCCCTAGTGGGCTACTTCTTCTAGACAGGTCTACAGCTCTTCTACAGTTCTACCAACTGCACCAAATGTGCAGTCACATTTGAAGTCTGTCAGTGCTTAAATCTCTATTAGTTAGAACCAATACACTGGACAGGACCTAAGGGTCTTGGTAAGTTCTCTCACAGCTACAAGTGTGCAGTGTTAATCTAGGCATTTTCTTCTTACTCCCTTTCTTCCTTTCTTTCTGCTTTTGAAGGCATGGGTTTCGTCCCCTCTTTTTATTAGCTCTTTGATCATCTCACAATGGATTTTGATTATATTGGCTGTCTTCCTCCATCCACCCAGATCTACCTCTCCCTTCTCACCTGCCCTATTTTGTGTTCTTTTTTTCTTTCCCCTAAGCACATTCAGTACAGTTTGTGCTGCCCGTGTACTCTTGGCCATGTGGCCTCTCTTAATTCAAGCAAACTGACAAAACAAACCAGCTACTGTCTTCTTCCCTTCTTCACAATTTCTAATGTAGATGGACACAGTCACCATGGTAGAAAACAGAGCCAGTTACAAGTGCAAAGCTGTCTGTCTCTCTTTCTCTATTCAGGAGGACTGACTTGTTTCTCTTAGTTCTAGTTATAAAGAAAATGCTGGAATAGGAGAGAGATGGGCCCAGCCTGAGTCAGGTAATCAGCCCTGAATGTCTGGGAGCCATCAGCCCACAAATTTCAGGCATGGGAGACGAATGCAGGGGTGGAGTGGGGGCAACATCTGTAATGTCTACTATACTCAAGTGATTGGAGATCTTGAAGTCCCCATTTAAGTAGATAGGTTCTATTATCAAAAAATAGGAAGACAGGTGAGAAAAAACTGGAGTCAATCTAAGATGCACTGGACAGGAATACAGATGCCACATTTTAATGTAGACATTCTCAAATTTCTGCATAGATGACAAGGAGACCAGAAAGGTGTTGGGCTAAGTCAAAATAAATGGTGGGGTAGGTTCACAAAGTGAAATGGTAATTTCATCTTCCAATTTTGTGACTGACAGCTGGTTATGTAAGATATGAAAAGTAGGACACTTTAGGACATTCAAAGACCAGATTGAAAATGTATGGTTTACATCTATTTTCTGAAAAAAAAAAAATACATTAGGGAATTTTTTTTATTCAAGTATTCAAGTGACAACAATTATAAACAATGAAAGGTGATGAATATAGAACTAATGAGAAAAAAATAGGAGACCTGGACAATGAAACTAGCAAAACATGATTAAGGTGAACAATTATTGTAAGTGTTCTGAAGCTTAAAGATGTCAACAGTGATGGCTTTTCTTGGCTGTCAACTAGCTACATCTGGAATTAACTAAAGCTCAAGCAGCTGCATACGGCTGTAAGAGAATCTTTCTTTATTGAATCATTTCAAGTGGGAAGACACATTTTTAATCCAGATATTTTTGATTTGGGAAGATCTACCATTAATCCAGGCCACACCTTCATGTGGCAGCCTATATAAAGGATATGGAAGAACGAAGCTCGCTCTTTCTGCCTGCTTGCCCTCACTCTTGCTGACAAGGTCATTTCTCCACTGGCATTCATGCATGAAACTTCTTCAGGATTCCAGCATACACTGAAGAGGATCAGAAACTTCCAGCTTCATGGACTGAGCAATTACTGAATTCTAAGACTTTCCATCAGAAGTCCACTGTTGGTCTTACAGGCTGTGGTCCAGCTTCCACACATGAACCCCAGGGGTTAAGTTCAAACACAACAACACTAAAACTACAAGTCAGATTCTAAAAATCACTGGAAAGAGTAAAAGTAGATAGCAAATAAAAGTAAACACATACATTATAAAATTATCGTAAATGTCAGTATGGATAGTGGATGTGTATGATGAATATGCATGGTGTGTGTGTGTGTGTGTATGTGTGTGTGTGTGTGTATGTGTGTGTGTGTGTGTGTGTGTATGTGTGTGTGTGTGTGTTAGGTATGTGGAGACCAGAAGAGGAGGTTCAGTGTCTTCCTCTGTTGCCCTATGTCTTATTCTCTAGATACAAGTCTCTCTCCCTCTCTCTCTCTCTCTCTCTCTCTCTCTCTCTCTCTCTCCCTCTCTCACCCTCATCCTTCCCTTCTCTCTGAAGTTTACAGTTTCAGCTATGCTGATTGGTTTTTGAGTTGCTTGGGTCCCCCTGTCTCTGGCCCCAGTACTGGGGTTACAGGGCACACAGCTTTGCCCAGATGTTTGTAGGCAGGTTTTGCAAATTTAATCCAGGCCCTCATGCTTGCATAGCAAGTGTTCTTATCCCCTAAGCATCCTGCTATGTTCATCATTTTTAACTTTTCAAGAATATTTTAATAGTATTTTGAAAAAGCATTCTTAAATTCTGACTATTCCGATGGACAGTTAAATTACAATAGGTTTGCTATAAAACTAATTTAGTCAGCTAGCCCTGCTCCCATAGTTCACTGTTGAATTTTAAAATGAATAAAATAAACCAGGCAGTCAACTGAGGCAGAGTGAGCCAAACAGAATTATATTCCTATGTTTATCTCAAATTTTGATATATAGTTTACTTAGGGGTTTTGCATTAATTTTAATTAATTTTAACTTAGTCAATCTTTTGAAAATTATTTTAGAATGTAACAAAATATTAACAACACACATGTTTTCATTGGTATATAAGCTGGGGGGGGGGGGAGCTCTGATGGGCAAAACACAGATTTGAAAACCAACAAAAGAGAAACAGAGGAAAGGCAAGTGCAAACAAAACAAAAAAATCCAACAAAAGGAAAATTTCCGGTGGCAAAATACATTTTAGTTCTTTTATACTTACCAATAGTTTTAAAGCCTTATTCTACATCAAAGAAATAAATAGGTGGATATTGCCAAGACATCCCTAAATAAACAGAAGTCAGAAGACAAGGAAACGTATGGACATGCATGGGTTTTCATCTGTTAAATGAAAGCAGCTCTCTCGACCTCTGAAGGACCTGGACAATTTCCCAGAAATAAATTAATTGTTGAGTTTCTGTCCATGGTTAATGATGCCCTGGTAGAATGATGCCTTCTACAGGGCCCTGCATGACCTTCCTTACCTGGCTGACGTAACTAGTGTCTCTTAAGGCAGCATCTGGGGGAGGTTCCTCTTGGATCCCACACTGGCATGAACCACTCTGTTTGTGTCCTAGCAAGCTGTGTTCTTTCCCCACAGACATTTTCTAGGCTTTGGAAACGTTTAGCCTAAAGCTTGCCCTACCAATTTCAGGCTCCGTGAAGACAATGGCTGTGCTGAACAGGTTTTGAACTAGTGATAGTGAAGCACAGGCCACCTGGTAAGTTATTCACTGCTGAGTGATGCCAACGAGGCTGTCATCACAGCTTTTCATGGCTTCTTCTCTATTTCTACTTCTGGGTCTTAGAAGTATCATTATAGCATGTTGTATCATCGTGTATAGCAACTTCAGCATCTATTGATAGCTGACAGGCCAAATGATTTCCGTTAGTTCTTTTTAAAGCTTCTCCTGACAACTGTCACATTGAGAGCCAGCTTGTCCAGCCAAAGACAACCAAACAGAAAGGACATCGAGCACTGTGAATGTGATGGCATTGTGACTATCCCCATCTGGGAACCAACCCTGTCATCTGCCTTTATTTTTTCCTCTCTGTTAGCCAGGTTACCTTCTCCCCTGTTGTGGGAGTATCCCCCAGGGCATATGTGTGGCTTGGCTGACATAATTTGGAGGTTTTTCTTATCCTCAAGATAGAGAAATAGACCCGAGGTATCCAGAAACAATCTCTTCCCACACACCAGGCAAACACACCACAGAAGTATTAGGGCAGGGAAGCGTTGTCTCAGAAGCGCCTGCCCTCACCTGCACATTTTGTCCAAAGAGTTCCCTCCTTTTCTCCTGTCCTTGTAACCTCCTGCATCTCACCTCACATGACTGTTCCCATCATTCACATACAAAACCACTACTAGCAATGGAGTCCAAGTGTGGCTTCTATTAGGATACATATAGCCATCAGAAGAAGCTGGCACGCTCCACCTTTACCACCTGAAATCTCGTTTCCAGAGAGCTTCAGTGGTTCTGAGGTCTAAAGGCAGGCATGCTGTCTTAATAATGGTGATTCTGTAACTCAATTAGCCCGGGAGAAAAGCAATAAAAGAGAGGCAGCTGTCTGGCAAGCCTGAGCATCCTGCCTTAGGATGCCTCCAGTAATGAAAGTGGGAAGGGAGGGAGCAGAGTTTGACCGTTTCCTGCTTCTCCTCTGTCTACCACTCATTTTATTTTCATACAAACAATCTAAACAGTTAAAAGCATCAGACTCCATCATCCTGCCCCACCTTGACTTCTTCAGAAAAATTTCATGCCACAGTAGAATTTCACTTTACCCAGAGGTTGGCTTCCAAAACCAGCATTCTGAGTCACAATTGCATATAGGTAAAATTATCCCGCAAAATCTAAACCACCTTGAAGAATAACATCCAGGTGTAATACCTTAACAAGAAACTAGACAACCACTATTCCTGTAGCACTTAAAATACTTCCTGCACTGAGTACCTAGTGAAGGAATTAATTTGGTGAGAACTCTACCATATATGTATACATACATACATATACATGCACACATATACATACACACATATACAAGTACATATATACATATATGTGTATATATGTATAGAGAGAGACAGACAGACAGAAAGAAAGAAAGACGTGTGCAGCACTGAATTAAATTTTACATGGCAACTGAGCATATGATGTGGTTCCACAATATTTCTTTTTATGAATATTTTCTTTTTCTTGTTGGATCCATTCCCAATAGTTTATGGTTTCTGAGCCATCGTGAAAGAGCTGCTATTTGTTTTTCATTTCAATTTTTAGTAGTTATTGTTAGCAGGTGGCAAATCTATTGATTCAGAAGAGTGTTGTGGTACTCCAACAATTTAATAATTCTGCTAGCTTTAATAACAACACTGAAACAGACACTTGTATTTTATAGGTATGCAGTGGCAATCAGCAGCAGCCAGGCAGAGGTCCTCTCATGTCACACCATCTAGTCTTCTAGGTTTGTTTTCCTTGTTGTGTGTCATTTGCTTGAAATTTCTCAGTGTTTGAAATGAGGGTGACAATGGGCATCTCATTGTTCTTGATCTAACAGAAATGCCTTAACCAGTTTCCGACTGTCAGAACCATCACTCTTAGGTCGGAATAAGCTTCTTCATAATTTTCAAGTACTCTCTTTCTATGCCTCCCAATCATACAAATCTAGTGCTCGTCTGTAATCGTGGTCAGCTGCTGCTTATCGATAAATCATGTAGAGACTACTAGCAGTGTGTTCCAAGAGCATATTGACTAGGTGAGGCTTATTATTCTCTTATTATCTCAGAGAAGATACTCAAGTTATTTTTAATAATAAGAGATTGTGCTGGGCAGTGGTGGCACACGCCTTTAATCCCAGCACTTGGGAGGCAGAGGCAGGCAGATTTCTGAGTTCGAGGCCAGCCTGGTCTACAGAGTGAGTTCCAGGACAGCCAGGGCTACACAGAGAAACCCTGTCTCGAAAATCTAATAATAATAATAATAATAATAATAATAATAATAATAATAATAATAAATTGTTTTAGAGAAACCCAAGATTCGGCTCTCACCAGTTTTGCCATGTTCTTCCCAAACTGAGATAGAAGGCTAATATCTAAAAGATCTGGAAATATGATTTGAGTGTCTAGGGATTCAAGCTTATCTTAACTTCTTTCAAGTTGCTAGCCATATATCTTCCTAAAACAAGATCTGAAGGAATAGTTAAACCATCCCATACTTAGGAGAGGTTCAATGCAATCGGACAGAGCTGATTAACCTCTTGATACCAAGGTCACAGGCTTACATGGCGTATTTTGTAGGTGATGCTTATATCTCTGAGCCAATTAGTTCTAAGTACATCCAATAAGCTTTGCTGAGCAAAGTAACACAGAACAGTAACCTTCTTAGAGCAATTAGTTTTTGTGTTGTTTTTTTTAATATTGAACATAACTTTGTTACTATACTGATCTTGAAAAGAGGCATTAGTACAGTTAGGCTCCAAATGAGTGTGGCGTCAACAGTAGGTTCAAGCAACTGGAATTCAACTCATGAGATAGTAAAAGGCTCACTTGAGCATTATCAGGGGCATTTTGCTGTTGTAAAACAAAACAGAGGATCATGAGATATAGAATAAGAGGTAAATTTACCCTGTTCGGTGTAAGAAAAGTTTATTTTCTGGTAACCATGTGTGGGACTATTTCAACCACCATTGGAAACCTCAGAGGGTTTTCTGTACTGATACATTATATATAATTTATCACAGTAAATCTAAAGCATAAACTTAATTTGGAACTGATCCCAGCCTTCTGGGACTTCCACCTCTACAACCAGGGAGGAAATCGGCTTTTTGTTTTTTTGTTTTTTTGTTTTTTGTTTCAAATTTCCATACACGTTGTATGTATCCTTTCCTGGAGCAGCCACAGCCCTCAATCACCCAACTGCAGAAGAGCCAAGGACAGGCTCTAGGGATAAAACTGCTCCAGCTTCTCGCCATTGATCATACCACAACGTGATTTCTACATGCCAGCAGGCTCTTAGTAAACACATCACTAAGAAACTATAGTTTTATGTAATAAAAGAAGCCTTTCCTGGGATTGGACTAAGACCCTATACCTGAGAGGTGCTATTCTGACTATGCTTTATGAAGGGAGTAAGAGCAAGGGGGGAAAACTAACATAAACATGGGAGCCACTGGTCCCCATTGCAGCTGAAACTTGAGAACCTGAAGGTGTAGTCAGTGTTACCGGTTTGGGAGAGGATGCAGGGGCATGAACAGGCAGGGAGGATGCAGGGGGCATGAA
>JADRCH010000087.1:2096669-2120024 GCA_019843965.1 Rhynchomys soricoides | reverse complement strand
GGCATGAACAGGCAGGGAGGATGCAGGGGGCATGAACAGGCAGGGAGGATGCAGGGGGCATGAACAGGCAAAGGAGTTGTTCTTGGCGTAGGAGTCTGTCTGTTCACCATCATTTCTTGACTTGGCTCTGAATATTCACAACTTCAATGGGTTTGTACATGGGCTCTTTATCTCCAGGGAACTGTATAGAATTGATGGACTTCACATTCTAGTCCAGTTCATAGACAGTGAGAATACTGTTGCCAGATTCAGATCCATTATGGCCACTTCTGAGAGACCCTCTATATCGTGGTTCTTAACCTGTAGGTCATGATCCCTTTGGCAAATCTCTATCTCCAAAATATTTACATTATGATTCGTAACAGTAGCAAAATGGCAGTTACAAAGTAGTAAGAAAAATAATTTTAAGGTTGTGGGTCAACATAACATGAGGAAAGTGCATGAGGGTCACAGCACTTACCTTAGAAAGGTTGAGAACCTCTATTCTAAATGTTTGACAATGCCTATAAGGCTGTTGCCATGAGTTAAAATTCCCTTCCTTGATCTGGGAGTCAATTTCTTCATTACAGAAGGACAGTGTTCTGAGAGTAGTGTCCTTCAGACTCTCACAGGACAGTAGCAGATTCTTAGTGAGGCCTGCATATCTGTGATCTTTACTGATGTTGCTGATGACACAATGATCAGACTCCATCAAAGTGGGGGAAAGTCATGAGTGCTTTCAGATCTTTACCTATGTCTCACCTTGCTTGGCGGCAAGTTTTGTCTTATTAAAGCCAGTCAGACCCCATAGTACTGATCACTGCCATGCCAAGTCTTCACCAATGACAACTATATCTGATCACTGGCACTCAGCACTGTCCAGAAGATCTGGTACCAAATTTACAGCTGGTATCTCTCAATGCCTGTACACAGTGCTTTACCTCCTCATGATTTGCAGAATCAAGTCATCATAGTAGTAACTGCTACAGCAGTTCACCAAGTTCCAATCCCTATCACTGAGCTGGATCAGCACCAACTTATATGTGACCATGGCAGCAGTCTGAGAATACAACAGTGACACAGTTCGAACAATTTGTTGTTGTTTTTTTTTAAGTGCATGACAAATTTAGGACTTTGTGTGCTATGTAGATATTTAAGATGTTATTAAACTAGAATTTTAAAAGAAAATACTATATTTTCAGCAATTCATTGAGAATGTGAAAATACTTATGGTTCTCATAATGATGAATAAAGTCTTTATAATGAACCTTATCAAACCTTAAAACATGAAAATAACAGACATTTACCACAAAGATTGGATTCCCATATGTGAAAAATGACTTTCTGAATATTTCATTTATAAAATGAACGATTCTAACTTAATTAAAATATACAATGATTGTTCTTTCTCTGTTGAATTTAAATATATACACACATATTTAACTTATACTAAGGCCAATACCCCAGTTGTAGTTGGTCCATGTTTTTGTCCTAGCACCTATGTGCTTAGATTTTGTACAGTATTCAATGAGTTATTTGGAGAACAATGTCAATGAAATCTATTATTTAAACAGCAAAATGTTTAGCCTCTGTACAAAAATTAATCATGTATAAATCACAGTATAAGTATTCTTCAAATTTTTGTAATTGCATTGTTTAAAGATTTCTCAACCTCATTCTTCTTAGCCACTCTGAGTGGTTTATACTTTCTTGATAGCAATTCAAAGAAAAGCCAGTCCACAGCATAGTCAATAACAACCAGGTAGATGCTATTGACTCTTCAAACCAATCCTTTACAAGTTGTATGCTAGGAGAACTAGAGCCATTGGCCCATCTTAATCACTAATGGCTACCACAAGGCTTAAGGATGCAATCTCACACCAGCCATGAAAAACACTTTCCACAGCACAATCAGAAAGAAAAGGAACACTGCCAAATCACCAAATCAAGGAGTGCCTGGCTTCCCTGCCCAGGAAAACCATGCTCATGATCTTTTCTTTCTCCATTACAAATCACCAATATACCAGGCTTTTCTCAAACTTTTTCTAAGGTGGAGAAAGTAAGGTGTGTTTCTCCATCACTCATGACTAAGTATTGCCTGTATTGATATGACAGGGTTCTGAAGCAGTGAGGTTAGCTACACCTATAACGCTGAGCAACAGGGGAATCTGCTCACTGCTCTGAGCTAGAAGCATAGTTTCAAGGACTTATGCGTTCAGTAGTCTCCCCATCCAAGGTGTCCTTTTCCAAATCTCCGTTTATATCACAATTTACTATCTTCTATTTCTGCCACTTAATATACTTCCAATTTCCACCAATTTATTTATGACCCCACAACAGTCACTAAAATATTTAAGCTTCATTGCATTAGGTTTTGGTGGCATTCTCAGTATACACATATTAGACCTTCAGTCTCGCTTTCATCTTGGAAATGTTACTAGAGAGCATGGTGAGGCTTACTAGTCCCTTTCTTCTATACAGAGTGCATCTACTGAGTGCCAAAGCAAAAGGTTAGTGAAACTGAATTCTTATCTCCCAACAGGTGATCTGGGTATAGTAAATGAATATTAAAAGCACATTCAGTGGAAGGTATAGACTCAGAATTGATTTTCACTTCTAAGTCTAGTTTGGATATTGAAATTAATTTGTTGATAATCATTAGAAGATCTTGATGGATTTTTTTACCCAAACAAACTGGAGAAAAAAATACATTTGTTATTTAATTTCTGTGCTCTCTATTTAAAGCTTATAACTTCAGATTAATGTAGTCTCAAACAATCATATATAATTTCTAGTAACCTACTCTAAGACTATTTACACTGCCATCCAGTTGAAAGAAAAGAAGCCAGATTTTACCAACTACTCTGAATACACACATACACACAAACACACACACACACACACACACTAGCAACTAAGTAAATTTTCAAGATTTATTAATCACAGTTCTAGACTGTAGACAATACTAGACACTGGACAACAGACAGAACAGGACAGGGTTCATGGTGGAGAATGGAGCTCAAATGACTTGAGCCATGTAATTGAGCCAGCTGACTTCCCAGAGAGTTTCCAGGCTAGGCCAGGATTCACTAAGGGAAGTGATGAGATGCCGGAGTCTATATTTGTTGAAGAGCTTTGCTAGTAATCAGGAAGAAACAGGTTGCTGGTGTTCCCAGGGCAAAGTACTAAAAGGAAGAAGAGAGAGAGAGGAAGAGAGAGAAAGAGAGACAGAGACAGAGACCACTGTGGAAAATTGCAGAGAAATCTGTTAAACTCTTAAGCTGTTTTTTTTATCAGCACATACATGTGAAGAAACTGTCCATGGCTGTAGACAGGACTGTCGGAGCAGGAATGTCCAACCTATGGCCCGTAGGCCTCTTGCCTCCCAAGATAGCAATGAATGTAGCCCAACACTTTACAGACCATGGTGTTATGGCTTGAAATCAGAAAGGTGAACTCCTTTGGATTAGCAAAACAATGGGAATTTGTATCCTAGCTTGATATCTTATGACTGTGTGATTTTTAAGAAATCTTATATTCTCTGATTCTCAATATATCCACAAAACAAATATATAATACCTTGAACACCAGAAAGGCTATGAAATATTTTTTTTTTAAAAAAAAAAAAAGTATATTGAATGCCGAGGCCATGCTAGGATCTCAGTTTAAAAGAGTGTCCCCTACAGGGGGACAGAAGAGGTGTTGGATATGGCGAGGTAGAGGCTGGAATGATATAGATCTAGTACTCATGTATAAAGTACCCATATAAAATATGAACATATGTCAAGGATTTATATAATTTGCCTCCCCTCCAGCCAGTAGGAAAATCCATGTAGGTAGTGAAGGATTGTATAGAGAAGCAAAAAGAGTAGTGCCTCAGTAGTGCCAGCAAAGCAATTGTATGATAAGCCCTGCTCCTATCCCTGCCTGGTAAATCGCAAGCAGTTTCAGAGTCATTTAACTGCATCCCAAAACAAAACTAAAGGATGTTTATGGAAACCCAATGTCAGCCATGATGGTTAATGTTTCCAACTTGACAAGATCTAAGGATAAGAAGAAAACAAACTTTGGGCCATGTCATCAGAGAGTTTCTAGACAGAGTTACCTTGGAAGCTGGGGTAGGGAACCATTGCATAGATCAGGGCTCTGAACCAAATGGACTGGAAGAACCAAGAAGAACATAGTCAGTCTCTCTCTCTCTCTCTCTCTCTCTCTCTCTCTCTCTCTCTCTCTCCTTCCTAACTACAGACACAATATGAGAAATACCTCACACTTGTGCTGCCATGTTTTCCCTGCCATGATGGGCTGTATCCTCAAACCACAAAACCAAAGAAATCTCTTTCTCTTTTAAGTTTCTTCTGGTACAGTACTGGGACACAGCAAACTAAAACTCACATCATCTGTTATCCAGGTTTTTTTTTAAAAAGCCACTAACCATCCAAAGAAGTGGGAAGACATGGTCTATAATAGGGAACAAATTAACCAATGAAAATAGGTGTCAAAATGATTCTGATGGCTGGAGTAGAAACAACCACTATTGTTTTCCATATGTAGATGAAATATGAAACAGATTGAGTAGAGACATACAAGATACTAAAACCCAAGCAGAACTTCTAGAGAAGGAGAACTGCAATGTCTGTGAGGACAGACATACTGGATGACATCAACAGCAACTCAGATAATATAAAAAGAAAAGAAAAGAAGAGTGAATATGAAACACAGAGAAAGAAATCACCAAAAATGAAACACAGAAAATGAGTAAAATAAACAAGCAGTGAGTGGGACAACTGCAAACAGATTGTAACTCACTTAGTGTGGCTTCTAGATGATGAATGAACAATGATAGATAGATAGATAGATAGATAGATAGATAGATAGATAGATAGATAGGGATAGATGATAGAAAGAAAAAAGAAGGAAAGAAAGAAAGATGGATCAAGAGATAGATAAACATCAATAAACGGGGATCTCAAAGCTTCCACCAGAAATTGACTGGGGAAGCCCTGCTGAGGCGGCCAGCTGAAGTTCAGAACTAAGCTTGATCTTCACGAATGAGCTTCCTCTTACTAAACTTGCAGCTTCTCCTTTTCACTGAAGAGAGTTTGCTCTCATGGGAGAGCAATAGTAACATCTGTTGGGTAAGGATAACTGTCCAGCTGTTCTCAAGGACATGATGTCTTTACTCTTCAGCTGCTCTTCTTTCTCCTCCCTGTCAGAGGGTCAGTGCAAGCCCAGAAAAGGGGTCTCAGAGGATAATTTGACACAAACATGCTTGGCTCTGAAATGGGAGTGACAAACCCTCTTCCAGAGCCAGCTTTTCAGTGAGCTCAAACAGCATTGTAGGCAGATGGAAAATTATTTTTAAAAATACCTGTTGAAAATCTGACACTATCCATAGGAATAAAGACCAATGGATACAGTAACTCTGGGGTCCAACATAAAAGAACATAGGAAATGGATACTTTTTATCTTGAAAAATAAAGCAAAATAGAAATTCTCTAAAATGCAATCCCTCAACATTTTATCTTTCTCTTTAAAAAAGAAAGAACTGATTTTCCTAAAACTAAACCAATACATGGAAGTATTTATAACAAACTCAGAAGTAAAATATGCAACAAAGATAGCACACAGGGCAAAAGAAAAAGCCACACACTGCTGCCAAATCCATCTACTCTGCACAAAGTGGTAAGATAGAATTCGAAGGTAGAGTGTGAGTCACACAACAAACACTGAAACAAACTGAAACTGCAAATGAGCCAATAAATGAATTAAAATAGAGCCATAAGAAATCAGTAGCTCAAGAGTGACAGGGTAGGTGGCAACATGGACCAAAGGGTCTTCTATTCTCCAGGAATATCTGAAATACTCAGTTGGAGAGTCTTGACATGGACTCTACAGTCCCAAGCACTGCAGACCACCAACCATATGAGACGGTTTCCCAGCACCAAAGCTGAGACTGTGCTGCTGTTTAATTGAACATGGCTTTTTTTCCTTCAAAGGCTGTGAAAGGAAAAAGGCTGGAAGAAAAATTAAACTCTTCAGGTTTTCTAAAACAAGCTTCTGCTGCTCTTGTAATCGTAAAACAAAGCATGCTACGACCACCTTGCAAAAGGAGAGGACAGTTTTCCATATTGTTAGGTAAGGACATGGGTTCAGAGACTGTGAGATATGATTCATGCAACCAGTGAATGCCACTTGTCAACAGTTACCAGCTGCTTCTTTGTGAGCTAGCCCCCATAACCTGGGAACTGGAAGTCAGAAGTGTCTGACTCCAAATGCTATTATATGTATCTGTGTCTGAATTGCACGTTCAAATGGTTAGTAATTTCACTTGCCTGTGTTTGTTTTTCAACTTGGAGAATAAAAGAATGAATCATTAGCCAATGGAATTTTGTCAAACCATTTTTCCGTCAGCTTGCCAGATGTGATGTTAAGTTGATAGAACAGAAAACCAGCACATCTTACTGCTAATAAATATGAAAGGCAAAATGGCAGTCATAAAACTACTCCAGTTCTTATGCACATCATCTTGGGAAAGAAGCTAAACTTTAAGAAATCAAAGACTCTTCACTGAGCAATTAAGAGCAAGTATTTGGCAATAAAAGCAAAAAGTTGTTGCTGGAAGTTCTTACCCTAGACAACCTGGTGAAATGCCATTATGAGCTTAGCGTTGATGCTTTTATATCCTAGTCCTGTTTACTGAATAATGTATTGTCAATTGCTAACCTTGATTGCAGATCCATTTGTTAGTCCTCCCAACATTCTTGAAACTGATACTAAGACTGTTGCTGTTAATAAAAGCAGAAAAATCTAGTTTTAAGGCACTCCAGGAATCAAGCTGGGAATCCCGTTAGGCTTCAAGAGGAAGCTGACCATACTAGGTTATTTGGGCCAGTTTTCTGGCTGTCTTACAACTGAATGTCCTTAGTTGCTGAATACTCCAGTCAAATAAGTCTAAGCTAATGCAAAGACAAAGCAAGAGATGGTGTTTGTTTTCATTTTCTCGAGAGCCGGGTGCCTGGAGAACCGACACAATGCTGCTATGCTTCTGAAAACCTGAAGCTACAGGATGATTTTCAAAATTAAGGGCAGCTCACAGCTGAAAATTATACTTTTGGGCAAGGGGCCAATTTGGGATGCGTTTCACTCTGGTTTGGAGACCTGCCAACATCCCTGGGTCCCATTTGTTCAGTTTTATAGCAGCAAACAAAAAGGAAACAGGAGAGGCAGAAGCGAGCTCAAGAGAGGCTACGCAGAAGTCAGCATTTAAGGTCTTGCTAAGAAGCGTGTTAACATGGAGAGCTGTGCCTGGAGAGCACGCAGCACTGGGCACTCGCAGGGACCACGCACAATCACAGAACCTGCCTAGTGGAACAGAGTACCCGAGAGCCAGTTGCCCTGCCGATCCCTGGAACCCCGTCCAGGAAGCATATCGGTTTGGTTTTTTTGTTTGGTTGGTTGGTTATTTGGTTGGGTTTTTTGTTTGTTTGTTTCTTTGTTTTTTTGTTTTTTGTTTTTGTTTTTGTCTTTCCCAGGAAAACCATGGTTCCTTAAAACAGCCTCGCTAGGTGACAAGATCCATTTCGAAAATAAATGCAGGGTAGAATTTCCCTTGGTTCCCATATGAAAATGCTTGTTTTCACCTTCCAATCACAAAATGGCTAAAAAGCAAGGTAATTGGATTTGGCAGTTTTCACAAATAAAATTACCCAAATAACGGTATTACTACTACTACTAATTCTTTTCAAGCAGAAAAACTATATTAGTCAAGTTTTTCATTATAAACTCAAACTAGAGAAACAAATTAAACTTACTATATTCTTGAACTTAAAAGGAGCAATTCATTTTTTAAATGCTTCTGCTTTGAAGAGAATTGACTGTAGAAATATGAACAATGAGAACATAATTCTGCATTGGCCACAATTAGCATTCTAGAATATTAACTTCCTACCACTTATATATAATGTTTCAGATATTAATATTTACATGAAATCTATTGGGTCTTTTCTGCTTTCTATGAAAAGGGTATATTAATATGTGGGCTGTATATAAACCTTTTTTAACTGTTTTTTACATGCAGCTTTCCAGGGGTCTGCTATTTCAGAATAGGCAAAGAAATAGCACACACCAGGGCACACTAGTAATTTCAGCTCTCAAGAATGGCAGGCAAAAAGATAACAGAATTCAAGGTCATCCATAGCTTCATAGTTAATTAGATACCAGGGGTGGGGGGGCTATATGAGACCCTGTCTCTAAACAATGAATACAGGGTCTAGAGGGATGACTCAGTGATTAGGAGCACTTGTTGCTCTTGCAGATGACCTGGATTTGGTTCCAAGCAGCCACACAGTGACTCAAATCTATCTGTAACTCTAGCTCCAGGGGATACAATGTCCCTCTGACCTCCATGGTCACCAGGCAGGCGTGTGAGGCACATATATGCATGCAGACAAAACACACGTGCACATGAAGATAAAATATAACTATTTTAAATATAAACTAAAAAATAACAACAACAAACAAAAATCCTGAGAATCCCTGTTTGAATAGACCGTAAGTGAAATATAACACTATTTTATGCAAACAATTTCTTTCTTTGGTCTCAAGACATGATTCTTACTGTTTATTTGTGTGTGTGTGTGTGTGTGTGTGTGTGTGTGTGTGTGTGTGTGTGTGCGCGCGCGCGCACAGGTACCAGGGGAGGCCAGCAGAGGGTGTTGATTCCTCTTAGGCTGATTTGGTTCTCACCACCAGACATGGGTGATGAGAACCAAACTTAGGACCTCTGCAAGCAGTAAACACTACACAAAACAGTAACTGTTGTACCACTCTCCAGACATGATTCTTGACATGGGAAATACAAATACAATTGATCATGTAGTGTACAGAAGTTATTTTTAAAACCCCATCTCTGTATTAAGCCCTTTTTAGCATGCATTAACCCTCCAGAGCCACCCACTGGGTGACTGTGGTAAAGTATCCCTTTCTGTTTTAGTTAGGGTTTCTATCACTGTGATGAAACACCATGACCGAAAAGCAAGTTGGGGAACAAAGGGTTTACTTGGCTTATACTTCCACACTATAGTTCACCACTGAAAGAAGTCCAGTCTGGACAGGAATTCAAACAGGGCATGAACCTGGAAGTGGGAGCTGGTGCAGAAGCCATGGAGGAGTGCTGCTTACTACTGGCTTGCTTCTCATGGCTCGCTCAGCCTGGTTTTTGTTTTGTTTGTTTGTTTTTTTAATAGAACCCAGGACCACCAGCCTAGGGATGGCACCACCATAATGTGTTGGGCCTTCCCCTATAATCACTGATTAAGAAAAATATCCTATTGACTTAATTACAGCCCAACCTTAGGGAGGCATTTTCTCAATTGAGGTTCCTTCATCTCTAATGACTTCAGTTTGGGTCACGTTGACATAAAACTAAGCAGCACACTTTCTGAGGCTAAATTTATATTTAAAATTTTGCAAAGATTACATTAGATATTTATCATACCTCAGAAATGTGACTGATCATGAGAGTCTATTTTCTTACACTATTTTTAAACATTTTATTGTTCCCACTTATCTCTTGCTCTCAAAAGTAAATACATACATACATACATACATGTAAATTTTCATTTGGAGTCATTTTTACTGTAATTTGAGGGGGAAAGTCCATTTTTAAGTATCATTCTTATAACTCTGAGAAGTCTTTTAGACTCATTGGAGTGGTAGACTCAGTTAGAGGTTCCCAGCCCACCCCAGTGTAAGTTAAGTACTAGATAACTCCAGTTAGCACTGTCCTGAGGCAATTGTCCCGGCTCTTTTAAGCATGAATATATTCCAATGAATTTTCTACTGAACACTGATAGTATAAAAGTTAAAATATTTCTTTTCTAACTTGCTATATTATTTAACATATCAGTTATTATCATATATTTTAAATCTAAAGAGATAAACATGTTTAACCTTACATAAAGAGATAACTATTTTTATCCTAATTTAAATATTTTGCAGTATATACATGTATCAAAAATTACATGGGACCCTTAAATAAATATAATGTGTATGTTCTAATATATATTCATTAAATTTTCAAATAAGATTAAGCATGATATAAGTTTTAGTCAGTGTTCTATTACTGTGAAGAGATACCATGACCACTGCAACTCTTAAAAAAGAAAGCATTTAATTGGGGCTTACTTACAGTTTCAGAGGTTTAGTCTATTGTTATCATAGTGTAGAGTGTGGTGTCATGAAGGAGGGCATGATTCTGGAGAAGTAGCTAAGAGTTCTACACCTGGATCTGCAGCCAGCAGGACAACAAAGAGCAGTGGGCCTATCTAGAGCTTCTGAAAACCCTAGAGCCCACACTCAGTCACACACTTCCTCCAGTAAGGGCATTCCTACACCAACAAGGCCACACCTCCTAATCTTTCTCAAGTAATGTCATTCCCTGACAACTAGCCATTCAAATATATGAGCCTATAGGAGTCATTCAAACCATCACAATGTATTATACAATAAATGAATATATTCATTCAAGGTGGTCTTATTAGTGCCCAACAAAAGTCTATGTCACTTAGAAATCACTTGCTTTTGATATTATTTTACTTATATCAATTTCATTGCATTAGCAAGATTTCAAGAAAGTGCTCACTAATAGTAACAAAGCATTTTGTCTTATCTTTATTTCTGTAAGAATGGCTCCATGTGCTTGTCCCTTCTGAGTCTGTGTTGCTCCTCAGGTGAAAAAAAAATCTCCCATTCCTTCTAGACTTGTGGGGAAATATTTCAATCAGAGATAGATGCTAAGCATCTTCCTCTGCTTCTGTGACACCGCCAGTGTGACACTTCCATGCTGGTTTCTGTCTTAGATGCTGACTGACTGAGTTAATAGATACTTAACATTCATCTGTGGGTTCTGTGGTGAAGCTTGTCTGAATGTGATGTAGGATGATTTTGATGGACAGTCCTATTCAGAAATACTTAACTGACAACCATTTAAATTGATGGCCTTTCTTAAGGACAGTCATTTTTGTAGTTTTCATTTTTAAACAGTCACTGTCAGGTTTTATATTATGTTACACATCTTTCTGAAAACAGTGTAGAGTTTCACATCCTTTCTTGTGACCAGGATAAGATGAAGAACTTAGGAACAGCATTCTTCAAGGGTTGTACACATCTCTGTGCTGTGAGAGTCTAAGCATCCTGAGCTCACCTCAGAACCCACCAGTGACTTTTACCATTGGGTTCAGTTCTACTCTTGCTGTCATTCCTTCTCCTCCTCTTTTTCAAACTTAAACTCTGCCATACACTGGTTTTGCTGTTGTTTTCTGCTTCCAAAGGGTTTTTTTTTTTTTCATCTTTTCCACCAGTCTTTGTTTTCTACCTCATTCTAGTTTGCTTCTACTAACTTTAATGCATTTATTAAGTTCTTTCTCTGAATGTTGTTCTGTTTTGTTTTGTTTTAAAATGTGTCTAAGTTCTTTCCTGATTTGCTTGTTGTCTTTTTTACTGAGCCTTGCTTATTGAACTGAGTGCCTTTCCTGAGTACCCCATTGGTAGAATCTGTTTGCAGTCTTGAGGGAAGTGTCTGCTCCTGGCTTCTGTGTGGCTGCAAGTGTCTGTTTCACCCTGCTTTCAGCTGATTGTGATTCAGATAACTGGGAAAAAATGTAGGGAAGAAGTTATTTTCTCACAGCTTTGTTGACTTAAATACACTTCTCTCACTTGAACTGGTTCCACACTGATCTGACTGAAGCTTTGCTCGGCAGGTATCCCACAACTCTGGCAACATCAGACAAAACAATCCAGGCTTTACTTTCAGAGCTCCACATAATTGCCTCGCTGGGCCTCCATGCAGGGTCACCCCGACACATGCCTGACCTCAATCATGTGTCTTCCCTTAGCCTCACAGGGAGATTCCATAACCCATATTTTGTGTCTTTGACTCTAAAGCCAGAACTATGTGGCCAAAGCTGCCAAGGTCTGCTACTTGGTGGGACTGGATTGGCTACCCTGTTCAGTTACATTGGCACCAGCTTCCTGTTGGTAATGGTTCCTCCACTGCCTAAGCTTTTCTTTTCTTTAATTTCTTTTCACAAGTTGGAAACTTAGCTTAATGGGGTCTGAGGTCACCACTCCCTTTATTCCATTAGGCATCAGGCAGTGTTGTTGTTGTTGTTGTTGTTGTTGTTGCTGCTGCTGCTGCTGCTGCTGCTGTTTCCTTTAACCTTTTTTTAATATCCTTGAGCACTGGTCTTTACTCCATTACACTTCCTGGTGCTCCTTTTCTCCTCAAGCCATATATATATCTTTATTTCTCTTTATCCAGCTTGCTCCTTTTCATTAAAAATTTGCATGAGAATGACCATTGATAACCACATGACAATAATAGTCTATCTTTAAATCTCCTCTGCCAAGGCCATTAATCTCAAACTCTTCAATTTACCCTCAGGTAGATTTTTAGAACAAGGGCAAAAAGCAGCCACATTCCTAGCCCAAATTTTGAAAATAAAAAAGAATGATCTCAAGGCCACGTACTAATATTCTTCCCCTCTGAAACCTCTTAAGCTGGACAGTCATATTTACATTGCTAGTATATACTAAGTATCCTCACTTAAAGTGTTCAACCACTTTTCTAGTTCAAAGTTGTCCATAGTCTTCCAACAAGCAACTAGGCCAGCAAAAGCAACACCCCAACTTCTGTTTAATCACTGTTCTATTGCTGTAAAGAGACATCACAACAACCACAACTCTTATAAAAGAAAGCATTTAATTGGAGCCTGCTCACAGTTTCAAAGGTTAGTCTATGATCATCATAGCAGGGAGCATGGCAGCACACAGAGAGAGAGAGAGACACGGTGCTCAAGAAGTAGCTAAGGTTTCTACAGCCTAATCTGTAGGCAGTAAGAAACAGAATGGGTCTAGGATGGACATTTAAAACTTCAAAGCCCACTACTTTCTCCAGTATGGCCATATCTACTCAAGTAAGGCCACACCTCCTAAACTTTCTCAAGTAATGCTATGCTTTGGTAAATAAGTACTCAACTATACGAACCTATAGGGGCCATTCTTATTCAAACCACTACAATTAGTCTAGCTGCAGGTGACTATAATAGCATCTAGTCCAATAGTTCAAGATGGTTGTATAGCAGCCTGATCCAGAAATAAAATTTGTTAGTTGTGAGTGACTGGAATTAACAAGTTGCTTGTTACTGATGCATGGCATAGTCTGCCCTGATGGGTACAACATCTTCTGAGCCAAAAAGGAGCTTTTTCACTTTGAAATGTTGATGTCATCCTGAGTAGCCTGCAGCCATCATTATCTGTGGAATACGGTGAGTGGTCCTGATCCAGGATCCTTCAGTCCACACTAAAACCACTCCACAGACATTACTATAAACTCAAGGATGTAGAAAGTCCCCTTGGCTTGGATCTCCATTTCAACCCAAGTGAATATTACAGTGACCATCACATTAAATTAAACATCACAAACTAGAATTTAGTTGGCTTATTTTATAACTTTTTTATTTCTATAACAACTTTAAGCTTATGCCCAAATTACTGGCACAATGAGTAAATAAAACAGAAGTGTAAAATTAGGATTATAAAGTAAGCAAGACTTCAGATGAATTGGTTCTTGCATCGTGTATGTAAAGTAATTCACTTAAATTTAGTTAATTCTAATATACTTGGAACAAAAAAGAAAAACAGGGCAAGATTATAATATGTTTTTCTTATGGAAGGATTGGCAGCATGCCAAGCTTTTGTAAGGAAAATAGAGCAGTGAGGACAAAGCATTCCATATACCCAACAGAATACAGCTGAGAGGAAAGGAAGCTCCAGCTTGAATGACTTATCTATGGAATAGAAAATATGTAGAATGGGAAGATTCTTTTTGGTTACTTACGTGGTTGAGTCCCTATAAAAAGCCATACCCACCACACGCTGCTACAACAAGTTCTCAATTTAAATGTCTAATTTATAAAGAAACCAAATTTGGCTCCCATCTTTCTTTGTGCTTTTTGTCGTACAAAAACTGAAGCAGCAAATTAGGAAATCTTTGAATTAATGACAGCTGAGAAATAGAAAAGAATACGTGGACCTCTAATCACAGAGTCTGCAAATGTGTCTGCAAAATCTATGGTGAAAATTGCTATAAAGCCACCATGCATGGCTTGGGTGTGTGTTGGTGCTGTACACACTTGTGCTGTATGGTGTTTTAATGCAGCTGACTCATTGCAAATACTATCAGAAGATACTTTGAGCGTGTTTTACATGAATGTTATTATTTTGAACATAATAGAAATTAGTACGAAAGAGAAAAATAGGACTAGGTTTGTAGCTTATCAACTGGGTGTTTGCTTAGTAGCTGTGAAGTTCTGGTTCAACCCCTAGTGTGAGAAAATGAAAAGAAAACAAACCCCCACTAAAATATTATAAAAGAATGAGGGAAATATCAGATAGAATAACAATCATCAACAGAGTACACAGAAAATGAAACACAACATCTATGTTCAACTCTCGGACATTCCTTTATCCAACAAATATTTCCTGGTGCTATTCGCTGCCAGGCAGAATTCTGGGATCTGGGGATATGAATTCATTTACATTCTGAGAATATGGGGGAGGAACAGTCAATCATGAAGTCCTAGAATGTATTGGAAGGAGATAAGTTCTGGCGGGTGTTGGGGGGAGTAGACAGAAGCAGGAGTAGCTAGAGAGAGATTTGATTTGTCCCTAGCCTCAGCATTGCCTGTGGCATAGAGAAAGTTAGGCCTACATTTGAGGCCATGAAGGGCATGGTTCCTGTGTCAGCACCTGTGCCACAAACAGGTTTCCTATGCTGATCTCAGTGAGCATCACCAGGTACCAACAAAGCACAGGCACAATGCTCCTAACTCAGGATTGACTTAAACCTTTCTCGTATCAGTTTCCTGAAACTGTGGCTTTGCCATTCTTTCACTTATTCTAGTACCTATACTCTGATAACTTGTGAAGAACCAATTTACCCTACTCATAAGAGCTTTGCTTGGGCATCAGAAAAGGCAAAAATGGCTCAGGCTGGCACCAGCTGAATTTCTACCCCTTGATCATGGTGTATGGTTCAGTATGTCTAGCCAAGTAATAGAAGGAGTGCCTTAGGGACATTGGGTGTGTTCAACCAAGATAAGTCTGCACAGAGCACATCATATCCCCCTTCCTTCTGAAAGAGCTTATCCATCTCCGTGTTTAGTAGGCATGTAGGAAACATCTTCAGAATAAGGGAGACAGAATAGTAGGTAGTAAGTGTTGGGGACTCACTAAGAAAGATTTGGAGGAAAGTCTAGATAAACAGACCCCTAAATCATGAAGGCTACAAACCACCCCAGGCAGAAAGACCAAACAAAGCAACAACACTGTGGGGGAGAGGGGCAACTTCAGGTGTTTATGCAGGAAGCAAGAGAGAAAGAAATGTGAACTGGGGAAAGAAAAGTAACACTTTCCATGAGTGACTTCCCAAATAAATGGAACAAATACAAAAACCAGATTAAACTGAGCTGTATTCAACACAAATCAATGTCAGGACCATATTTGACAGCAGCTTTATGAGTCAACCACACAGAAATACAATCACGTGGCTATGCACACAACGCTGGAGGATTCTGCTGAGACTGTTCTGACAGCACTGTCTGCCTGGCTTGGTCACTGTGAGGTCTTCCACCTGCCTGTCCTCCTGTCACTAATTTGCAAGTCAATATTTCCACCATTGTCCTTACTTATCCTTTCACTTTCTGGGAGCACTGTGCTCATGAGGGGCTGTGCAATGTCCTGCTCTGAACAGTGTGAGGGATAATGTGTAGCCATGAGAAGAGGCGTGCTATGAAAACTGATGGGTTCTGACAGAGAACGGAAACATGATCAGAGAAGAAAATACTCAAAGTTGTCTTAAAGACAAACTATAAAGTTCTCAGCTGTGGAGCATTCCTGCTACATCCTGCAAGCACATGATGAGTACCAGAGTAAGGCACAAGACAGCCCATCCCTCAGAACCAGTTGCAGCTCACTCCATGGTTTTAGCCAGTTGTCACATCTGCTTGCTTGCTTGATTATAGTTCCTTCTTTTTAAACTTGTATATTTGGCTAAAACCTAGGGGAAATTGATGAGTCAGATAAAATGGCTTCCTGAAAAATAGTGGAACAGAAATACAGAACCAACTTAGGCACCCACTGGAAAAATATGTGGTGTATATACACAATGGAATATTATTTATCCACAAACAGAAATTACATTCTGAGGTTTACAGAACCATAGACAAACCTAAAAGAAATTGGGTTTAGTGAAATAAGCCAGGCAGAGAGAGACAAGTTCTCACTTCTGTGTGAGACTAAGAAGTTGATAAGAGAAGTAGAGAGGGCCACACTGGTTACCAAAGCAATGAGAGGATGCTAGAGAGAGCGTGGAGAAAGTTATGAGGTCAGGGGTACAGTAGGGTAAGAGAAGTAACTTCTAACATTCTATTGTGCATAGACTACGAATGACCAACAGCATTAGGTATGTATTTCAAAGCATCTAGTAGGCAGGATTTTGAATACTACTTGTGCAGAGATACAAAGACTGAAGACTGTCTACCAATTAGCATGATGTGATCACTGGACTTTGTATTTGTATACTGAGGGGTCAGAATGCACCCTTACATATGTACAGCTGCAATGGGTCAAATAAAATTAAAATATCCTAAAACGTGAAGTCACCACATAAGTGTCAAAAGTTGAGTATATTATGCTGAACACCAGAAAGTTTGATCTAACGGTCAGATATCTTAGACTAATTCTAGGTACTAATCTATCAATACATTGTGTTCCCCAATGTGAGGAGTAGCTTAGCCATAATCAAATGCATTTGGAAGACTCTGAGTTGCACAAAATTAAATGACCCATGTTCAGTGGCTAAAGACTGTAAATTCCCCCCAGCCCCATGCACACACCCCAGAGGACTCAGAAAGGGACACTGTTTTAGCTTTGCTCTTCAACGCTGCACTAGAAATTCTGTAAGATCTAAGGAGAAGGAAAGCAAATAAAGAGAGCCAATGAGGAAATGAAGAGATAATTCAGTGCCTATTCAGTGCCTACATGATTCTATATATAAAGATTCACAAAATCTAGATGACAATTATTAGAGCTAATAAATTCAGCAAAGTTCCAGAGCACAGGATCAATACACAAGACAGCTGTGTTTTCATACAATAACAACAAACAATCTGTATAAGAAATTAAGACAGCAATTTCATTTGTAGTAAGTCACTAGAGAAGTGAAACACTTAGGAAGAAACAGAAATAGAAAGTGAATGCCCTGTCCCTAAAAGAAATTTAGTGCTGCCGAAAGAATTTAAATATCTGAATAAGTGTAACAGCTTGTGCCATCAATAAGAGATTAGCAGTGGCAGGATGCCAGTAACACTTGAAGCATCCTATGATTTGGTGATTACCCCAAATCCCTATCAGAACAACAATTTCTTCCCAAAAGTCGAAAATCTTCTCCTCATATTCATATGGAATTGGGAAGGCTCTCGAGTATTGAACACAAGCAGATGAGAGACTAGTTAAGTTGGAGGAAAACATGTCTTGACTTCTAAACTTACTACAAAGCTATAGTGATTGACACATGTGTACTAACCCAATGGAATATAGAAGCCAAAAATGAACTCTCATACATGTCAATTGATTTTACCCAGAAGTACCAAGATAATTAATAGCTAAAAGGTCCTTTTACTGCCATATGAGACCAGAAAATCTGAATATCCACATACAAAATGTAGAACTGCATGTACATTCACAACATCTGAAGATTACCTTGGGCTCACAAAATAGCTCTGTGAGTAAATGTGCTCACTGTCCAAGTCTAGTGACCTGAGTTTGACCCCCACATATAGTTGGAAGGAAAGAATCACTTCCACAGAGGAGACCTTTGGTCTTTGGTGAGCATCATGATATACCTGTTCACAACACTTTGAGAATTTAGAAATTCTTTTAAAACATATCAAAGGCTGAGACTGTGGAACACTAAAAAGAAAGCATTAATAACAACTTTCTAGATTTGACACACAAGTGGAAAGTCAAAGAAAATGTAAATATATATTTGAGAATTCTACTCATCATGAAAATGTCTGAGTTTTTAATATATTACTATAATAAAGATACCCTGTGCTTACATACTTACTGACACAATCCATTCAAAGAAGGACAGATATAAATCCACTGATGAAAATCTAGAACAGAAGATGACATAGCAACCAGGAGAACACAGGACACCATGTGTGGAGAAGACAAAGGAAGCAGAGTGTTGGTAGACACAGTGTCAGATGATGAAAAGAGCCTGGGTAGTGATTATACAACATTTTGAGAGCACCAGAGACTAGGAACTACACTTTAATGACTGGCTAACATGATAAACACAGTACTACGTAGAGTTATAATCTTTAACGGCAGTGAACTCTTCGAAATGTGCTCCTTTCCTTACAGGATTTTAAAGAAACATCAAAAGGACCAAATCTAAGACACAGCTCTTCTTTTGCAGAAAATTGCAAGTGGATTCACTGCAGCATGCCCTGGGAAATGTTGATTGTCTATAACAAATCTCTAGAGCTAACTTGGAACTTGGATCATGAGAAAGGTGTTCAATCTCTCACACAAAAACAGTAACACTAATTGAAACTATAATAAGAGGCAAACTTTAACAACCAAACTGACAAATACCAAAAGTAAAAGAATACATTGTGTTGTCAGGCTGTGGGCATAGGCATGTTCATGTGCAATATTTGGAATGTAAACTGGTAAACATTTCAAGGAAGACAATATGGCAATATGCATCCAAATGCAAGTGCATATTCTCTTTGGTTTTTTAATTGCTGATTTTTAAAAGAGTCTTCTCTATAAAAGGTTGGCCTCAGATTTGCTGTGTACGGAGATGACCTTAACTTTTGATTCTCATGCTTCAACCTCCAAAGTGTTGTGATTCCAGTATGAGTAGCCACATCCTGTTTATGTGGTTCTGGGGCCTGAACTCAGGGGTCCCTGAATGCTAGGCACTTGATCACCTAAGCCCTATCTTCAGCTCCATACATCCTATATGATCAATCAATATGATCCTAGGAATTTCAATATTTGACATATTTGCAGATAAAGAAATAATATACATATAAAGTTACTCTCTGCTCTTTGTTTTACAGTTAAAAACAATGAAAACAACCTAAGTATTCATAAGTATGCATAAATTTTAGAATATTTATACAATGATACATTATGCCACATAGGAAAATAGAAAAATGCAATCCATTGTTGGCAACTGGGTTCGGTTTCTGTGAGACCTTATGTGCTATTAAGAACAAAAATAACTGGATTTAGAAAAAAAAATAGTTAAAGACAACAGGAGGTACCAATAAAGACTGATGTAAAAGGAGGGGAGAGAACAGATGAGTCTAGTCAGTTGCAATTTTGCAAGAGGTATGGGAAAGAGATAGAGGAAAGAAGTAACGAAGGCTGAGACTCAGGAGCAGGGGGAGCCCCCAGCAGGCTCCAGAGTTGGCAAGGAAAACACAGAATCCAAATGTGAGTCTCTTGCTTTCATTTCATGTTGTATTTCATTATTTGAAGTTACTAAGCTGTATGAAGTGCTTAGTTATAGTACATATTAAAAACAAAACTGTTTTGCACACACATACACACACACACATATACACAAGCACATAAACATGTATAATTAGAATCATAGAAAAGGAGACAAAATATTTAATGTTCAAAAAAGATTACAGTTGAAATTTTTCCCAGATTTATAAAAAGTGTTAAATCATTACAAATTCCAGCCAGGAAAAATAGAAGTCATCTTAAGTAAAATCATGATGGCAATGATACGATTAATCTCAATACAAATTAAAAATCATTAAAACAGTCTTTGAAAATGAACATATCACCTGCAAAAGGAAAGAAAATTAGAAGAGTGATATGTGACTTTTGGAAAGAAACATGGGTGATAAAAGACAATATTTAATAAAAATAATTACCTAACTAGAATTCTTTACTTAGAAAGGTATTTTTTAAAATTGAGGCCAAATAAATAGAATTAAAAACAACCTTCCAAACTTCCAGAAGATATCATCCCCAGAATTTCATGATAAAGCAAATAGTAATAAAAATTCATTAACTAAAGGGGATATAATACCAGTCAGGGAAAAATGCAGGGAGACAAAAAGCAACCGGATGACAATGTGTATGCTATGGCTAAGTCAAGACAACACTACACAATAATGTAAGTATTTGAAATACGGAACAACACTATCAAAAAGACTTGGGATAAGGAAACGGTTAGGTCTTTGTCCTTTGAAGTTCCTATTTTGTCTTAGAACTGATAAAAATTTACTTAGCAAATACAGATAATGTATGGCCATCTCTAGGAAAATTACCAAAATATGAGCACACAAACAAGCTAATGGAAAATAAAAAAGAAAATTAACAATCACTTCAAAATCAAGGAACCGAAAACAGAAGAGAAAGATCATTTGAAAATTTTACATTGTTAGTATTTATAATTACGTATTTATATAATCAAAATAACTAATTAAAACAGATGTTTTAGTATTAGATAATAAAGATAAAAGTTGACTACATGATGCTTAAGAGAAACATGCTGAAAATTTTTGATGATAAGGAATGGCACAACATGAAATACTAACTAAACATCACAATCCTGGCATGGCTGAACTGACCGCATGTCAAGCAGTGCTCAGGGCCAGATACCCAAGGTAAGAAAGAACATGTCATATTACAAAGTATTTTAATAGCAACTATTAAAAGATACAATAAGATGAACCTCAGATATCCATTAGACAAAAATCAATAGCATAGAGAGCATGAAGAAATTAGAAGGAGATTCTTAACAAACCTCTCTAAAGAACTGAACAGAAGAGCAGGTGAAAAATATAGGATGTGGGGGACTTCAAACACTGGTCAAACTGAGCTCAATAGCATATACAAGTAGAAAATATACTATTTTCAAATCATGTTTGGAAAAAATCTACATAATTTAACATAAAACTCACCACAATGCATCACAGTATGGTCTCTGACTGCAACACAATTAAACAATTAATCAAAGAAAGATACATACAAACTTTCCCTGATGTATAAAACTTAAAGAATATTAATCTATGTAACCAAGATCAAGGAAGAAATCACAATAGAAACTTAAAAGAATTTTAGACTGGAATGATAATGAAATATATCAAATCTTGGAGAATGTAACTACAGTCACAATTTCAAAAATTCAGCACCTTAGATGTACATTTTGGAAAAATTTTTAAAATCCTTAATAGTAAATAAGTCAACTGATGACCTCAATAAAATTTAGAATAACAGGGTCAATAAGAGGAAGTAACAGCAATAGGATCCTGATAATGAAGCAGGAGGGACAATAAGAAAAATCAAAAGGGCAAAATCTAATAAAATTGTTAAGCTCCTAGTGACTCTGCTTCTTACAAAAAAGAGAGGCAAAGAATGGGTAAAAATAGCCATACCTAGGAATAAAGGGAAAACTGATATTATAGATCAGATGGGCTTTAATACAGAAGGTATTATGAACATAATTAGATTATTCTATAACTAGAAGGCATTATGAGCAATTGAATGGCAACAGTTTTAAAAATTGCAGAAATGTTTTAGTAAAACAAAATTTACTAAAATTGACACAAGAAGAAATGGAAAATTGTATGTGTATGTATGTGTGTGTCATAAATACATGTATGTGACAAATAATTTTCTTATTTAAAGGTATCCAGATCAATGAAGAAGTCTAGGAAAATTTCTATCAAATACTTAAGGAAAAAAAGTCAATGTATTATACACAATTTCAGAAACACAGCAATAAGAATACATTTTAATAGCTATGGTCTAAGGCTACCATAATATACTAAATCTTAACAACCTATTATAAGAAAAAAATACCCCAGTATGTCCCACAAATATGGATCCAAACTGTACTATAACATAAATTAGCAACTGAATCCAGTATCCAAGAGAATTTTATTCTAAGGAAGTATGATGCTAATGTGCTAATGTCTCCCAAAGGTCCATGGGTCAAAAAATTGCTCCCCCAGGGTGAAGTTTGGGAAGCATGGAGCCAAGACCTGAAGAATCAAGCAAGCCTATGATATGCAGATCTGTTTGGGAAGCCAGGAGCCCTAATAGTATGGTTGACCAACCAACAGAAGAACAAACTGCAGAACTCAAAGAGCCTTTTTGCTAATTGGCAAGGATAGTGATTGAGCTGTGACAAGAAAATAATCAGGTACTGTATTGGGGACTCCCAGGCAGAATTCTACAAAAGCCAAGTTGAAGGACATGATTACCAAAGTCCATGCTGATGTAACTGCACAGATGACTTCTCTGGATCTTTGACAATGACGTCAAAATGCTGGTAGTCACAGACAGTGAAAAGGAAATGTTCCATGCAATCAAGAAGGCCAGAAGCGGCTGAGCGAGTACAGCAGAGCTTTGCTGTTTGAAATCGAAGCTTGGAAAGAACTGAGTAGATGAAGAAGCTGCTGAAATGTCCTGGAAAGCAGACACTGACAGTGCTTGTCCAGCCAAAGGTGGAAAGAAGAAGAGCAACAGGAAGACACCCATGCATGAATTGGATTTCTTGTACAAAAGCTTTTATCTGCCTTTTCTTTGTAACTTAGCTGTAAAATGTTTCTCCTACTGTCAAACAATATGCACGGGTAGCTATTTGGACTTGATCTCTCCATATTTTCTCTCCTTATTAAATGGAAATAAATCCTTATTTTAGAAAAGGATCCAGTATCATGTTGCTTGTGGCCTAGTTTGGATATAGCTAAACTCTTTAGTACAACTAAACTTAGATTGAGCTGGTCCAATTAGGAAACATCTGGGTTGTGGTTTTGAAGTAGTTTTGGGAAGCCATCAGAATATTGTTGAAGTGTGATAGTCAACAATGTGGACTTAAAAGTTAACAGCTACATGGTGGGTGTGTTACACAGGAACTCAAGAACTGTCTTTTGGACTGCTGGTCTTCTACCAGAAGTATTTTTCTTTTGTTGCATTCTTTTAAACTTTGTTTAGCCACTAAATAAAATTTGCTTAAACAGCTAAGAGATGGTTCAGGTGCTTGTCATACAAGTATGAAGACCTGTGTTCGATACCCAACACCCAGGTAAAAAGCTAACAGTGGCTCGCACTTGTAATCTCAGCACAAGGTAGAGGTGAAAGCATCCCTGGAGCTTATTGACCAATCAACCTACCCAGTATATACAGCACAGCAAGCTCCAGATCAACTAGCCCTTCTCTTTCTCTCTCTCTCTCTCTCTCTCTCTCTCTCTCTCTCTCTCTCTCTCT